>NW_012193420.1:60870-100990 GCF_000504015.1 Erythranthe guttata
ATATATATATATATATATATATATATATATATATATATATATATATATATATATGCTCTTTTGTATATTATTATACATTATTTAAATAAAACAATATAAAAACAAAATAAAAAAATAAGGCTTGCGAGCCGGCTCGTGATCTCACGAACAATTAAAAAAAAAAACTCGAGTTCGAGTGCGAGTCGGCTCAGCTCGTTTACCACCACTAGAGGAGAAAGGGTAGGAGTGTAAATGAGCCGAGTTTGGCTGTTTTGGCGAACCTCGAGCTCAAGCTTGCATTCATTTTGACGAGCTCAAGCGTTTCGGGTATTGTTTTTATAAGCTCGAGCTCTAGCAAGCCGAGCTTGTCGAACTCGAGCATGAGCCATGTTGTGTATTGTTTTATTTATTTTTTATTTTTTATTAATATTATTAGAGATTTATTATTATATTTTAGAATAAAAAATCGAAATAAAAAATATGATTTGTAATTTGTTTTTAATTATTTACTAGCATATTTTCCCCGTGCGACGCATGAGATATTATTTTAAAAGTGAAAAAAATAATCAATTTTAAAACATAATAAGAAAATATAGTACACTAAAATAGTAAAATTTAATAATGTAGTATTATTCATATTTTATATAACGTTAGTTTTTTTAAATCTTACATATTAAGATTTATAATCCAAATAGATTTAACAAATAGAATTACCATCTTTATCCCTTAAGATTTGAGATATATTGATGAAAAATAGGAGATTGGTAATTGTCGAAAATTATAGTTAGAAAATTAGTAGAGAAAAAATATTAAAAATAAATCATTACAGAAGTACCATTATGCTAGGATTCTTCACGGTTTACTTTCAATTTTTGATAATTGTTAAAAATTATAGTTAAAAATTAGTACAAAAGAAAATATTAATAATAAATAATTACAGAAATACTATTAGAGTTTTTTAGGGTTGCCCATCGTTTCTTTCTTTTATATATAAGATTTGTATTTATTAGTATTTTATATTAATTATGTTTAAAATAATAATAATAAAGAAATTAAATTAAATTTTAAAAAAACTCACGAGCTCGAGCTTGACTCGTCAGAAAGTTCGAGCTCTAAAAATTCGGTTCGAGGTTGAGCTTCAAGCCGGCTCAACTCATTTACACTCCTAGGAAATGGCTCCTCACAATTAACGCAAATTAAATTATGTGGATCGGGTAAGTAGCATTGAAACGACGGAGGTGATAAACGCAAAGACATCTGCGAATAAATCCGATCAGATCGTGAACCAATATAAATCAACATTGATAGATAGCGCCAAATCGTGAACCAATCTGAATCGTGAACCAATCTGAATCTACATTTGGGTGATAAAACGCCTATTCAAGGTTTACTTCTTTCACGCGAAAAGAAGATCGGTTCTTCGGGAGGAGAGCTTAGAAGATCTCGGGAGGATGTCGATTCGGGACTCGCCATGACTTACCGCATTTTGTTTTCCATCGGCACGGCAAATTGGTTTACTACTGCACACCAGGGTTCCTTGACTCGACGAAGGGGCCTTCTGCTTTACTATATCGAAACTGGAGTTGTGTTTGACTTGGCACAATTCCTATTTGAGGAGATCATCGCCGAGGCAGACTCCCAGTCCACCACCTTTATTCTTCCATTCCCATCCTTGATATTTCGTCGTATGAGGGAACAAGGGTATGTACGAAACATGAGGTATGCAGTCCAATCTCTTCCACTCCCGCTCTCTATTTCCTCCAAAATCGTGGACCCTCAATCTAATCCACGACGCGTACCACGAGTGGACGATCTATCATGTCGCCCGACTGCCTCTTCGACATCCGTTAAGTCTCGTCGAACGGTCTCCCGTACTACCCAGCACCTGCACTTATCGAATTCGTGGCACACCTCTCTGCAGAATACGATGCCGTCGTTGCTCATGCATAAGAACTGCGACAAAGGTTTGCTTATTTCACTGCCCTTGCTCAGAAAGGGGGAGAACCCGGATCATCTACAGGAGGAGTTGACAAAAAAACATAAAAAATGGGAGAACCACATTGTAAACCACAGATTTTCCCATCTTCAAAATATATAAATACAAGACAAGAAAAATATAGGAAACAAATAAAATTATTATCAAACAAAAGTGGATTACAATCTCCGTGAATTCCCCTGATTCTTCTCTCATATTCTAATTTTGATTCAAGGGCTTAAAAGCTTCTTCTTGAATCGAACGAATGATTTCCTATCACGAACACCTCGAATTCAAATATATTATGAATTCGAGGTGGAGGCTCGAGACGTGAGCTTGAGAGCTCGACATGTGTCTGTGTGAGTCTGATTTTTAGATGACCAAACATCTTCTTTTATAGGCACAAGCTAGGGTTAGGGTTTCTTGGCTTACAAAGTGGGCAAGGCATTTTAAAGCCCAAATATGTTATGGACTTTAATTTGAGACCTAATTAATAACTTGTTTATTTTGGTTATTAATTAGTAATTTATCGTAAAATTTATATGTCTACAAATACCCTCACTTCTAGTCTCAGCGAAGAACATGTTGCATATTTGTGAGACGAGACTTGAAGTACTTCATTTGTTCGGAATTGCCACCACTTTTGTGGACTTAATTGAGAAGTCCACCATTTTTTGTTCTTCTTACTTTATCACGTTTCGTTTTCCTTTTCTTTCCGATTTCAATCTGAAACGTCTACCATAGGGAATTAATTGCAATTTTTCCTTAAGGGTCCAATTGCATATTTTTTTGCTTTCTCAATTTGTGATCATCCTTACCTCATTTGTCACCAAATGCTTGACGACACTAGTCAAATTTCTTTGGCCTTCATTCCTTTGTTGGCATCCCAACGTTGACTATGGACCTGGAGCATCCAATTCATGGTGGGCCTTCAACTCGGCTAGCTTTGGAGTGGTGTTGGGAGTCGCAGAGTAGGTAATTGAAGCTAACTTGCGTGGATTGCCATGGACGGCCGGCGACGATGTGCATACGACTTTCAAATGCGATGCGACGTCTTCTCAGCGTAGGTGGTACAAAGAATTGTTGGCAGAGGCGAACCGTGGCCATGGCTGATGACAGCAGTGGGCGAGGCTTGACTGAAATCAGGAGGTGCAACAATTCCGATGGTGGCGGCATATTTGGACGAGTAGGGCTGTAACGACTCCAAGAGTTGACAACACCGGCTGCTGCTTCTGGCGGCTATGTAGAGGCGAAATTGACGTTCGAGTGAATATTTATGCGGCCTCCGTTGATTGTAGATTGTGGGATATTTTAGACCGCATATAAGTGGATGTGTGGCACTGGATTCACCATCAACAGAGCGTTAGAGGAGATGATCGTTGCCATTGATTTCTCTTTAATTTTCTTGTAGTGCCCATTTTTTTGCTGAAACTTAGGAAATTTCCTTAAGATAGCATTGCAGTGATTTGGTAGATTCTTTTAACTCTAACCATAATTGCAAAAAAAAAAAAAAAAATCTTCTGGGCATGAGAAAGAAATCCGGAGTATTTTCCATCTCCTACAAAGAAAAATTTTCTTTTAATTGCACTATGCAAGAATTTTACAAATTTTCTTTCACCGTAAATCCGTAATGGTTGCTACTCTACGGAAAGAAAATCATGTAATATTTCCCAACAAATAACCATGAGTTTTTTTTGGCTGGTTTTTCCCCAAGTTGCACAAGGATTTGAATTCTCACTCTCTCGTACTTTTGAATTGGAGATATTTGACGGTGTTGTCAATTTGCTTGCCCCCGCCGTATGATTTGATTACTGGTCACAATAACTACACCAAGGCCACTTCTTCTTGAGAATCGCCTATGAACATGGAATTTGACATCGGAGAAAGAGATGAGAGGCGAAGATTGTCCCACTGGGCGTGCCAATTAATAAACCACAAATTTTCCCATCTGCAAAATATATAAATACAAGACGAGAAAAATATAGGAAACAAATAAAATTTATTATCAAACGAAAGCGCATTAAAATCTCCGTGAATTCCCCTGATTCTTCTCTCTTATTCTAATTTTGATTCAAGGGCTTAAAAGTTTGTTCTTGAATCAAACGAAGGATTTCCTATCACGAACACCTCAAATTCAAATATGTTATGAATTCGAGGTGGAGGCTCGAGGCGTGAGCTTGAGAGCTCGATATGTGTCTGTGTGAGTATGATTTTTAGATGCACCAAACATCTTTTTTTATAGGCACAAGCTAGGGTTAGGGTTTCTTGACTTACAAAGTGAGCCAGACATTTGAAAGGCCAAATATATTATGGACTTTAATTTTATACTTAATTAATAACTGATTTATTTTGGTTATTAATTAGTAATTTATCGTAAAATTTCTATGTCTACACACATGCAGGGGGAGCTGACTCCACTGCTGATGCAGCTGCTGGAACTGTTTATCCAACCGTTGAACTTACTGTTCCAAAAGTTGATGGTACAACAATTGATGCCAGCCCTGCTACTGATAAGGATGATGATGCTGATCTGTTTCTTGATGCTTTCTTGATGCCGAGGATGTTCTGAATTAGTATTATTTTACTATTTTTTTGATGTCTGGGTTATATTATTAACAATGGCCTGTAATAGTTGGTTAGGCTTAACTGTGCTTGAAACTGTTTTATTTTAATTGCTCTAACAGTTGGTCTATTATGGAATTTGGTGTTTTCTGAGGCATTTGACTAAGGGGATGACTTAATTATAATAAATAGATGACAAAGGGGGAGAATGTTAGAATCCGAGTGGGTTCTGACTATATAAGAAACACTTGTGAGAACGTGTTTCTCAAACAAGGGAAGTTTCCTTAAAGTTTTAAATTCTTATTTTGTCATTAATTTATTAAATATTATGAGTTATGTTACAATAAGGAATTTCCTTGTGTTAAAATTCTTGTTCCTTACGTAATATATGACTCTAACCCTAATGGACTCTGATTCCTTGTAGGGCTCTTGTTCACCAAAGGAAGTATAAATATAGGAGCACTAACGTGTTTTACAACCGTCCCTTTTGTGAGAGAGAAACATAATTTCTGCTCTTTTTCGTTTTGGCTGCTCCTGATATTTGATACTATTCGAGAAGAAAAACATATTTAAGGTTTGCTTCTTTCACGCGAAAAGAAGATCGGTTCTTCCGGTTCTTCGGGAGGAGAGCTTAGAAGATCTCGGGAGGAGGTCGATCCGCCGACAGAGAGATTCAACGTTGAAGGGATTTCAACTGTGCCGACCAAATGACGTGTTGCAAATTGAAGATTTATAATTCAGAGTAGTATACAAGAACGGCATCAACAAAGAGGGAGTCCTACTATTGTATTCGTAAAACTAAAAACTAGTAAATTTCATTTGGAGGTCCCCGTGGATGTAGGTTACAATTGTATCCAAACCATTTTAAAATTTGTATCTTTTATTACTGTTTCATTAACTGCAACTTTCAGTAAAACAATATCTGAAACTGAATCTGAGATTAATCCGACACAAATATATAATTTAATTCAAAATAATTTTAACAATTTCCAACTCAAATACTGGTTCAATTTGCGCTTTTGGCAACCTGGTTAACAGCTCGGGTTCTGAATGAAAATAAGGATCATGTTAGGGTTGTTCATGGGTCGGGTCGGTTGAATATCGGCCGATTATCGGCCCGACCCGACTAACCGACTATTGCAAATATGCAAAACTATAACCGGCCCGACTATTGTGGATCGGGTAACGGTTGGCAACCGACTTTGTCGGTTGCCGAAACAGTTCGGTTGCAAATTATCGGCCGATATCGGCCACATTAAAAAAAAAAATCAGATTTTCAATTTATGAGGAAAAAAAAATACTATTCTTATTAAATAATTCTCGAGAAAAACTTCATTTTTTTTTTCACTCATAAATAGTATTCTAACAAATATAAAGAATCCCACATATTTATGTTATAGATATATTCTGGCTTGTTTCTTCTCGTTTGGCTTCTTTGATCTTTGTTTAATATGAGATATATAAAAATAAAAAAAATAAAAAAAACGAGAATTCTTCCTGGATAATCAATGAGATTCTAATATTTGAAAAAAAAACGAGTTCTGATTCACTGATTCAACTACTTCAAATACAAAAACACATTCTAAATATTAGCATCTCCCAAAAACTCAAACATTATTGCCCAAAAATTAAATGTAGGGTAAAAGGCTAGAAAAAAAAATAATATAAAAATAAAAGTCGGTTGGTCGGGTAATATCGGCCAACCGACTTTTCAATATTTCAGAAACCATAACCGATCCGACTATGCATGGGTCGGTTGATATTATCGGCCCGACCAGATCGGGTCGGTTGATGGGTAATTATCGGCCGCAATAGTCGGGCCGATAATGGGTTGGTTGTCGGGTAAAACCGACCCATGAACAACCCTAGATCATGTACCACAATATTCCATTCTACTCATACTTAAAAAAATATTCCGCTCTACTCATACATAAAAAACCACGTACCACCAAAGGGTTTTGTCGACTTGACATCATAAACAGTATTCGATCCGAGATGTCACCCTATAATTCACATAGCAAAGTTGTTAAGTTTAATAAATTATAAGTGTATCATTTAGGCTAAAACGTAAAAAAAACCTCTAGTTTAACCATCACTTAATTATTTCAATCATGAATAGGCACGTCTTTCTCTAAATTAAAAAAAAAAATTGCAACCTCATGACCTGGTCAAGAACCAAAGATTTGTCAATACAAAAAAACACCAAAATGACTTAAACAAGCAAATCCAAGGTCGGTTCTCTTCATTTTTGTCTCAGCCTATTCATGTCACGATCCAATTACAATGTATCGTCTCTCACTTTACTCATATCAGCCGCAACAACACTTATAAATGCATATTTTGTCTTTGTTTCACCGGAGAGATGTCAATCACCATTTTCCAGAGTAGGTGCAACATAATTGGTTAATAATGCAAAAATGATAGTTAATTACTTTATAATCCCACGTAATGTCGGCATTCAATGCATCTATATTATACCATTCATTCAATTTTACTCATACATTTTGTAGAAATATAAGAAACGACAAATGATACTCGAATGTGGGAAATTCTTTTAAGTTTTAGCAGCATATGAAGAACAACATTTAAACGAGTAACTTTCAAGAGTTTGCTACGCATGAAGTTTTGTTTCACCTCTTCTAAATGACAAATCAATTCGCTAATTTTCCCACGGTTTTTGTCTAACTTGTTCCTTTGAATATTAGTAGTGTTAAATAGTTCATGCATTCAACATCAACATTATTTTGTGTCTTGGACTTCGACTTTGAACTCTTCGACCTCCACCTCGACTTTGAACTGGACCTCCACCTCCACATGTTTTGACCTCTACATCGACCTTTTTATAGAATACATTTCTTGAAATGTTTCATTTGTGAAGCTTATGTAACAAAGCTTATCTTGCAGATTTAAATAGCCATAGAAATTGTCAGGGTTTGTTGTAGCTGCAGAAGTAGTATTAGTATCAAAACAACTCCTTCATGGTGAGTTTTTCTCCGTTCCATTTATTTTTTCTTCGTTCATTGTTTCTATTTTATAATTAAGGCTTAGTTCATATTCAAATGATGTCAATATACATTTTTCTTAGACATCTAGCTTTTTGTTTAATACCCTAGCTTCATTTTTACAAGACTGTAAACCCTAGTTTTGTTGTCATTGTTATCGTAGGTTCCTTTCAACATCGATGTTATCTATTTTGTTCTTATATTACAAGTCTTGTATGATAGTTGATGTATGACATTTAAGTTTTGCTAAATAATTAAAAAATAGTGATACAATTTTTAAACGAATTCTGTTTTACTACATAATGAATATATATCTTCTGATCTATTTAATTTAACTATTAAAAGTTATTTGATTCTTTTAACATTTTTTTTGCAAAACGTGTGTGCTATATACAACATGAGTTGTGATTTTGCTGGACAGTTCAAAAATTAGTGAAATTATTTTGAAATAAACTATTTATTGACTACTTACTAATAGACATTTTCCAAACTACTATCTACAAATAAACTATTTTTTACTACATATAAAATATACATCTTCTATACTCTCTATTTAATTTATAAAAAAATATAAAACAAAATTGAAAGTCTTAACGATTTTATAGAAAAAGGTGTATACATCTTTGCTCGACGAAAGGTTTGTGTGCTATATAAAAAAATATAGTACACGATTTTTTGTTGACTTTTCTCGACGATTCAAAACTTAGTGAAACATTTCTTAAATGAATTATTTCTTGACTACTTAATGATAGACATCTCCGATACAATATATTTGAGGTTTAAAAAATATTGAAAATTATAAAGATTTTGTTTTGCAAAAAACGTATGATGCAGTACAATATTTTTTTGTGATTTTGCTTGACGATTCAAAAAATAGTGATACGATTTTTATATAAACTAATTATTTAATACATATCTTTTATAAAATCTATTTGGGTGTTAAAAAATACTGCAAAATATTTGAAAATTTTAAAGGCTTTTTAGGGAAAAATAAAGAATAAAATTTAATTGCGGTGTGGTCCGGGATAATTAAGACATTTTGAATTTCCCTTTGTAACAATTAAATATTATATATATATATATATATATATATATATATATATATATATATATATATATATATATATATATATATATATATATATATATATATATATATATATATTAGGGGTTTTTTTTTGCATAAGTTCCCAACCAAGCATCTTAATTATTCTAGGGTTAGGGGCTATATCTCTTTCACCAATAAGTCCATCCCTTTAATATCTATATAATATATAAAGGGGGAATACACAATTGAAGTTTTGACATGTTCAATTTTGATCCCAAATCTTTTCATCGCCTTTATTTGTGGACTTATTTCCTTAACTATTCTTTATTGCATTTTGTCTTATTTATTATTTAACTTATTTCAAAAAAATAATTTCTTTATTACATTTATGTTAATTATAAAATAAATTTTATATTGGTATTTAATAAGGAAATTTCGAATTTCCTTTGATTTGGCCAATCATATCTGTTGATTTATATGCCTATAGAAATCAATTAACCTAAGTTGTAACAGTTAGGTTGAGGAAACAGTATCCAGTTACAACTATAATTCTTGTGTTAACACAATTATAAACTACTTAAAGCAAATAAAGGAACACAAGAAATTAATGTGGTTCAGACACAAATGTGCCCTACATCCACGTGGACCTGCAAACACGATTTCACTAGTTCAGATTTACAGTGTACATTAATAGGACTTATTAAAAACAATAAAGACTCCCCCTTTAATTTTTACGCCGTTCTTGTACACAACTCGAACTCCGTGTCTCTCTCTACAGCAGCTCCACTCCGCGTGCCTTGAACTTTCTTCAAGCCTGAACTCCCTTCAGAAAACGCGGTTGATCTCCCTTGAGATCTATACAGCAAATCTGTATATGTTGGCACAGTGCAATGATGGCGCAGTCCTGCTCCGCAGAACGCCTTGGCAAAGCTTCGATGCTATGAAGTGGTTTTTCTCCCAAATAATGCTCACGGTTCTTGTATGTCTTGGAGGCTTATATAGCCACGAAAATAAGCCCTAAGACCTAACTTGAACCCCAAGAAATCTATTTAACTAGGTAATAGAATCGTAGTTGATTTCTACTTATATTCTAGATAAGTACAAAAGATACCTAACTAGAATAAAATACATGGAAATAAATCTAAGTCCTAATAGAAGTATTATAAGAATAGGACTCTAATAAATTCCAAAATAAATATGGAAAACAAATCTTTGCCAATCTTTTAATTCCAAAACCTGGCGGATTTCCTTGATCTTCAATAGCCGGAAATATGGCGCCAACAATCTCCCCCTTTGGCATAGATTGGTCAGAATCCATATTTAACAAGAACTCCCCCTGCATATGAGATTTTCTCTCTTTGCAGAAACGATTAACTCCCCATGCATCACATACTGTTAGTACAATAGAAGTTGCAACACATAGATGTTGTAACAGAGAAATTTCCTGCAACACAAAGTTATCCAAAACAAGCCCAAGACACAAAATAAAGATAACCAAGGTGATATCCAAAAGGCAGGAAAGTAATCATAACTATAACAGTCCTAAATAAGACATAAATTTAAGCAGTTAAAAAAGGACAACAAAAAGGTTTTTCAAGGAGACTTCCCTTAATAATCATAGTCGGAGAGCAGATCATTATCATGAGAACTACTGGACGCTTTGCCTTGCGGTTGTGGTCTACTGCTTCATCATTGAAGTTTCTCCCTTGTGTATGGCATTTTTTGCTGGGGCATCTGGAGTTGTTGCTATTCCCCCTTTCTGACCAGACTGTGCCAAAGTCTTAAGCAGCTGGTCCTAAATAGACGAAAATCCCTGAGCAAGTTGAGCCTGGATAGACTCCTAAAAACGGGTGAGCGCATCTTTGGTGACCACATCAACTGGCGGCGGAACAGAGGCAGAGACAATGGGAGTCTTTTTCGCGCGAGGGGCCGTCTGAACAACAGAAGGATCGACAGGAGGCAGATCAGCAAAATGTTCAGAAAGGACCTTACCATGGATAGTGATTGGACGGCCAGGAGGATCCAACAGAGTGGCATCACGAGTGGACAGGCCTTGTTTGATCAAGAGCTGATAGATCAGAGAAGGAAACGGCAAATGCTCACGGTCGGTTCGGGAATTGGCTAACACACCAATCTTAGGATGAATAGTGATTGGTCGTTCAGGCATAGAAGTTGTAGTTCCCACTAAGAAATGTTGTGACAGCGAGTGATAGATCAACGAGGGAAAAGACAGACACTCCAAAATTTTGTGCGAGAGTTAGCAAGAGCTCCATTTTGAGCAAAGATGTACTCCCCAATGTTGATACAAACGGCATGAGTGACGCTTTAGGGAAACCCATCATACAGTGATCACAACGGCTATGGTGTCATTGACACAAAGGGCTTAACAGTAATTTGATTCTAACACCGGTAAAAATCTTTATTCAATTCAGCAGCCACATTGAAAAATTTCCCTTCGCAAGTAACCGCGAGACCCAACAACGGAGAATCAACAGAAATTTAGGATTCCGTGAAGATTCTGATGACTCAGATCTAGTTGGATGTACGGCACTAAAGGTAGCATAAGTCTACTCAGAAAGAGATTGGTGGCCACTCGAAGCGTATGACTCATCCTCAAGACCATAATTGCTCTCAAACTTCCTTTGAGGCCGGCGAAGCTGCACATGGGCGCTGAAAGTAGCTTCTTCAATTGCGACATGGTCTTCACCACCGATGTCTTCTACCTTAGACATGGAAGGATCACTTTCAACCGGAATATTGTCCAGCGGATCACAGATAACACCTTATTTGGAGCTTGGGGCTGGTGACTGCACATGTGTGAGTATGGGCTCCGGAATTGTGGCCACAAGAGAGATGGGAACTACAGAGACCACTGTTGTCGTCACAGACCTTGACGTTTTTCCAGACTTCTTGTCGGACGGCGATGCACAATTGTTTGTGCTTCCTCATTTCAGACCCCTCGACCGATTTGTCTCTTTCCATAGTAAATCTTGGAGCACAGAAAAGAGAAGAGACGAGTAGCTTTCGAAAAACATAGAGAGATATTGGAGAGAGAGGTCGAGTATAAGAAATATTGAGAAATCCTAGAAGCCCTAAAGATAGGATGATAATAGATCCCACAAACATCATGATGAAACAGAAGTATATTCCCATACGCTTCTTCAGAGATTCGAACAAATCACGTATCAAGATAGCCATGTGTCAACAGTCAGCCAGAGGCCACAATAAACTCAGAAACCCTAGATTTCCATAGATGAAAACAAAATCAAGAAGAAGTATATATATATATATATATATATATATATATATATATATATATATATATAGGGATATTGCAGCAGTATGTAGAACCCAAGTTTTACAAGAAAAGAAAACCAATGAGGTCACAAGAGCAAAAATGTAGAGTGCTTTGTTTTCAAAGATTAACCAAAAGAACTTAGAGCAAGACACGATAGAGTGCCACCAACATGCTCTTGGATGCACGATATACCTAGAGCCCCATGACCATACTCAAGAAATCATAAATTACGTATTTTAAAGGGGTTATGAATGCATATGCGATTAGCACAGCAATTCGATCGTGAACTTCAAGAAGAATTTCACTAATACTTACCTGAACAACATCCCAAAAAAATCACACCCTTTTTTTTTTTTTTTTTTTTTTTTTTTTTCTTCGGCCCCTTCTTCATTTTTTTTATTTTTTATTTTGGCAAAAATCCGTAGATTTTTTTTTTTTTTTTTTTTGGGATTTGTTGACATGAAGTTCAACCAAATATTAGGAGGGCAACCTTCTTAAGAATTCACATAGCTTTTAATAAGAAGTCGGGAATGCATATGCAAATGGCATAATTCTTCCTATAGGAGTATGATCTTTGAGATGAATGAGGCCATAGGCATTGATCACTCCCGATAGAGGGGGCAACACACTTCTATCGGAACTTACCGCGGAAACAAAAGGTTAATCCACAAAAACTAGCAAACAACATTTAGTCAAAATGATACCTCCATCACTACTATTCCAAGCAAAACAAGGATTAACATAAGATGTGCGATGTTATCACATAAGAAGGTGACACATAATATGTCCGATTAGTAGATCAAGTGCAATCCGGACAACAAAAAAAATGATTGCACTATCATTTTTATAGCTTAACTTTGCACATTGCAAATTCCAAGCGCTTCAAGGAATCAAATCTAAGGAAATCCAGGGGTTTTGTGAAAATATCAGCCAACTGATTGTCTGTGGACACATAGTCTATGGTCACACGTTTCTGTTCTACTAAATTCCTGATGAAATGAAGACGAATATCTATATGTTTTGTCCTAGAATGCTGAACAGGTATTTGTTGAAATATTTATGGCACTCTCATTATCACAAAAGACATGGAACTCTTTTTCACGAAAGCCATAGTCATTTAACATATTTTGCATCCAAAGGAGTTGAGTGCAACAGCTACCTGCAGCTATGTATTCAGACGCAACACTAGATAAGGAAATGGAATTTTGTTTCTTACTGTACCAAGATACCAAATTGTGACCCATGTAGAAACAACCTCTTTTGGTGCTTTTTCTGTCATCCTCATCTTCTGTCCAGTCAGCATAACTGTTCCCTGCAAGACAATTGTTAGTATCTTTTGAATACCATTTTCTCAATTCGGGTGTTCCACTAACATATCGGATAATGCGCTTTACAACACTCAAATGACTTTCTTTAGGGCTTGCTTGGTACCTAGCACAAATACCTACACTGAAACAAATATCATATCTACTAGCAGAAGGATAAAACAAACTTCCTATCAAGCTCATGTATAGTGTGGAATCAACGTATGTGCCATCACAATCTCATCCCAACGTCTCAATTGAGGTCATTGGTATTGTTAAAGGTTTTGCCTTTTTCAACCCAAATTTACTTACCACGTTCTTGGCATATTTGCTCTGTGAGATAAATATCCAATCCTCTAGTCTCTTTACCTTGTCATCGCTCAGAACCAGTTCCCACATGTCATTTCGAGAAAACTGCTCAAGTTCCTCAACCTCGGCTAACACCCAAAATTTATCAAGAATTGCTTCTTTGATGTTTTTTGGTTCAACAGTGGAAGTGAAATAGACATACCTGACCATTTCCTGGTAGTCAACCTTGGGCTTATTGCAAGTTTTCATACCTTTTTTACCAGTGGTAACATCTTCAGTTGTGACGTCAGATGTCGGCACTGATACTTCTGTGATTTTGTCTTCTGGTATTTCTTTTCCAATGCTCTCAGTTTGTTTCCCCATTAGAAATTCATCACATAAATCTGGTGTATTGAAGTTTAGTTGGGGAACACCTTTCACACAACCTGCATTGATATTTCGTGTTAGATCCTGAAAATTCAAATTCCCCAGTCGATGACAACACATATCTGTGATATCAGAGGTGGTGAGGGGACACTGTTCAACTTGGTCAGTTTGATCAATTTTATAACAATTATCAGATGATCTGTAATCAGATAGAACACACCTGTTGTTTTGATCAAACACTTCACACTTACGCTTGGTGAACAACACTGAGTCGTATAGATCACATAGCTGACTTACGCTGAGTAGGTTTGATTTCAAACCCTCTACATACAAAACTTTGTCAAGGTTAGTTAATCCTCCAACATCCAAGTTACCTTCTCCTTTCACAAAGGCCTTGTTTCCATCACCAAGAGTAACTTGTCCACCAGACACATTTTGCAGGTTCTTTAAGTAATTAGGTACACCTGTCATATGCTTGGAGCAACCACTATCAAAATACCAAGAGTTAGTAGTACATGCTTTTAAAGAAAGAATAGCAGGAAAGCAGTTTGCATTATACTTATTCATCCATTTATTATCAGAGTATCTTCTTTGGGAATTGTGATCCCATGCAGCGAAATTGGATGATTGATATGCTAAACTCTTATTTATCAATTTCCATCTTTTAAAGCATTTTGGCCTAACATGTCCTACTTTGTGACAGAAATGACAAGTTGGCACAAACTTTTTTGTATAAGATTGTGAGGCAACATGTTGTGGAGTAGGTTTGATAGTATTATTCACAAAATTAATTTTTCGATTTGGATTTGGTTTACCATCGAACTTACTCCCAATATAGCCAAGACCAAGTTTATCAGGATTTGAGGGATGAGCATTTAAAATTTCATCTAACCTGTTTGAAGGAAGAATCGTAGTGCGATTTAGCTTACTGGCTGACGCCTCTAATGCTGTTGCAACAGGGGCGTTCCCACACTTCAGGTTGAGGCAGGGTTCAGCATTTTTCTTTGGAGCATGATTTTTCTTGATCTCCCTTGCTTTATTGCAATCGTTGTTTCGCAAATGTCTCAGCAATTCTTTTAGATTGTTAATATCCTTCAAAGCAAAATCCTGTTTTACCTCCAGTACCTCATTTTCCAATTCTAGCTCATCGATTCTGGCCTTGAGATTGACTTTAATTGCTTCATTCTCCTCTTCCAGTTCCTTCACTTTCTCCTTCAAACACCTGTTTTCATCACCAACCTCATGACATTGCTTTAGAAGATCATTCAGTTGCTGTTGAATCTTCTCAATGGAGCATTCTTCATCATCCTCTGAATCTTCTTCTCCTGTGGATAGAACAGTTGTGTTAAGATTAGTATGATTCTCGAGTTTACGAGTAGCATACCTGAAGTGTGGTGGCTCAGTGCATGTGTTAACATCCTGTGTCACTTCAGTGACCTTAATGTGTGACGGCTCAGTGCATATGACATCATCATGTGCCACTTCAGTGATCCTGCATGTACCACATAAGTCAATACTTGTTTCAGCATTACTTGCTTCACTTTCATCATCAGATTCAAAGTTATCGTCACTCCAGGTTGTAGCAAGTGATTTTCCTTGCTTCTTCTGAGTGTTTGCACATTCAGCTTGAATATGACCATAGCCACGACATTCTCTACATCGAATCTCCTTCCTAACTTCTTGCTTGTTTGTAGGACTTCTGGGATGTCCTTTCATTTTCACGAGTTTTCTGAAGTTTTTGGCTATTAGAGACATGGATTTTGTTAGCTTGACTTCGAGTGCTGTCATGGGAGTTGAGGGCACGGATGGTGTCGCAACAGACACAATTTGTAAAGCGATTTTTCTCTCTTTATCCATTCTACTGATGTTCAGCTTGTTTTCAAAGGTCTGTAGATTTCCGATCAGATCTTCAAGCGGCAATGAGTCCACATCACTTGCTTCCTCTATAGCAGTGACCTTATATGCGAACCGGTCTGGCATAGATCTTAGCACTTTACGAACAAGTTTTACTTCAGGGTAAGTTTCACCGAGGCCATGGGCT
Source organism: Erythranthe guttata (assembly GCF_000504015.1). Next base: position 76,755 of record NW_012193420.1, read on the forward strand.
TCATTTGCGATGTCGCATAATTTGGAGTTGAAATCGCTCACGGTTTCAGTTTCCTCCATCCGAAGATCCTCAAAACGAGTAGCAAGCATCTGAAGTTTTGATAATCTAACAGAGGTAGTCCCCTCATAGGCTGTTTGAAGTTTTTCCCATGCTTCATTGGCACACTCACATGCTGAGATTATCTTGAATTGATTGATGTCAATTCCGTTGAATATAGCATTCAAGGCTTTGGAATTCTTGTTTGCCGCAATCTGCTCAGCTTTGTTCCAGTCTCTTTCATGCTTCTCACTTTCGACTCCTTTTTCATCTGTGGCAACAGATCGTTTCCAGCCAGTCAGAACTGTGCGCCATGCATCTTCATCCATTGACTTTATGAACATCTTCATCTTGGTCTTCCAATAAGAGTAATTGGTTCCAGTAAGCAGTGGTGGGCGAGTCGTGGAACTGCCTTCCATATGAGCATTCATAGTTCCTATGGAAGATAAATGGCAAATAAATCAAATTCCCAAAATCACACACTATGTATATCTAGTGAGAGGCTCCTGATGCCAATTGTTGATTTATATGCCTATAGAAATCAATTAACCTAAGTTGTAACAGTTAAGTTGAGGAAACAGTATTCAGTTACAACTATAATTCTTGTGTTAACACAGTTATAAACTACTTAAAGCAAATAAATGAACACAAGAAATTAATGTGGTTCAGACACAAATGTGGCATACATCCACGTGGACCTGCAAACACGATTTCACTAGTTCAGATTTACAGTGTACATTAATAGGACTTATTAAAAACAATAAAAACTCCCTCTTTAATTTTTATGCCGTTCTTGTACACAACTCGAACTCCGTGTCTCTCTCTACAGCAGCTCCACTTCGCGTGCCTTGAACTTTCTTCAAGCAAAAACTCCCTTCAGAAAACGCGGTTGATCTCCCTTGAGATCTAGACAGCAAATCTGTATATGTTGGCACAGTGCAACGATGGCACAGTCCTGCTCCGCAGAACGCCTTGGCAAAGCTTCGATGCTATGAAGTGGTTTTTCTCCCAAATAATGCCCACAGTTCTTGTATGTCTTGGAGGCTTATATAGCCATGAAAATAAGCCCTAAGACCTAACTTGAACCCCAAGAAATCTATTTAATTAGGTAATAGAATCCTAGTTGATTTCTACTTCTATTCTAGATAAGTACAAAAGATACCTAACTAGAATAAAATACATGGAAATAAATCTAAGTCCTAATAGAAGTATTATAAGAATAGGACTCTAATAAATTCCAAAATAAATATGGAAAACAAATCTTTGCCAATCTTTTAATTCCAAAACCTGGCGGATTTCCTTGATCTTCAATAGCCGGAAATATGGCGCCAACAATATCTTTTATTTTTTTCTTACAAATTTGAATATCAGCATTTATGTTAATTATATAATAAATGGTTATTTCCTTATTTATACATATTTAACTTAATTATCATACTCAATACAAGTATAAAATCACATTTCCCATCCAACACCAAAGCAAAATTGTCCACCCGTTTTTATCATCATCTTCACGTCACTCCGACGCCAGAAGCAAGAAATGAAAGAAGAAAAAAGTTGGCTGATGATATTTTGTTAGTGTTGTTTTTTCCATTTTTATTATTATAATTTTTATACAATTTTATTTCAATGATGCTTTATTATTTTTATTTACTTATTTATTTCTATTGCTTTCAAAAGATATTTTAAATTACCATTCTATTTTATTTCATTTTTTTAATATATCCATTCAAATCTTTATACATTTTTTTTAATAAGTTTGAATTATTCTTTTTGTATATTATGTTCTTTTAGTTTTGGTTTTATTTTCATATTTTAAACAACTCCCAATGTTAATGATATTTATTTTCATATAATTTTATTTCAATAATTTTGTAGCATTTTATTATTGTTTCCCATCATTTTCAATATAAAATTCGATTCACTATTCATTTTTATTTCTATTGTTTAATAATTCCATTCAAAAGTTTGTTCAAATGTTTAACGACTTTGAATAATATTTATATATTTATATAAAAGTGGAAATCCATTCTTTATTTTTTTTAATTTATTTTTATTTTCTAAATATTTCACGATTTTATGGTATTCATGTATATTTTAAATAGTAGCAATAAGTAGACTAATATACCGTATTTTAAACCAGATTTATTTTGTTGGTGACTTCATTCCTCGGTTACCGTTTATATCAATGGATTTCACAATGATTTGTTTAAAAAAAGTATTTTACCTGTTTTTCAATATTTTCATGAAATTAGATATTCAAATTCAAAAACAATGATATTAATAATTTATTTGATTAATTGTCTTACCTCTTTTGCACACCCTGCACACATATAAAACCTCCTTTTATATAAATATTTTAGTAATTGATTTTCATCAATATTCATTGAAACAATCTACATACTAAAAATTGAAATTGAAATTGCAATTGGTTTTCATACATCCAGAAATGGAAATTTCTCGAAAAGGATAATTCTAATGCATTCGATCCGACTTTCACCTCTGAATGTGACATTCAATTATATATCTACATATTTATAATTAACCATTTATTCATAACAAATAATAAATAAATTATTTATTTATTAATTTGTTCCAATCGAAATATTCAAAATAGTTTAACTATTGCTTAATTTGGATACAACCACAATTCAGCTTAGGTTAATCTTTAATATTTTATTTTGAATTTTCTAAACGGATAAATACATATAAAACAAATAACTACACTGTTTATTTATTTATTTCAATTGAATCATTCAAATTTAAGTGTAATTTTTTTTTTGGAGTAAAAATTTAAGTCTAAGACTTACTTTGGATTTACTTACTAGAAAACCACCAATCAAATGTGGTCAATATTTAGCATATAAGTTTGTTTATAAAAATATAAATTTTACACTCTATGTTTCATTCATTCAATGACAATCTCATTAATTACGCATTTCCAATTTTAACTTATTTGTTCCTTTTTTATTTATACACATACAATTAATCCTCAAAGACCTTTATCTCATATATTTTCTTTGACATCCTAATAGGTATTCTTGCAATATAATTTCGATTATCCAATGAATTATCCTAATATACAAGTTGCGACATGTTTTGTTTTTTTTTTTTTAACTTTTTTCCGCTAAACCATAAACAATAATACAGTATTTAAAAATTGGGTGAGAACACTCGCAAAGTAGACCTATATATATATATATATATATATATATATATATATATATATATATATATATATATATAGATATGTATAGTTATAGAATTGATACATACATACATAGATATATACTCACATATCTTTCTTATAATAAACATACCTTTCACCAAACGAATTTCACACATCTCGAAATACTACTCGCCCACGCGTATATTCGCGCACGTGTCAATACGCGTGTATCGCGATATACATGTATCGAGATCTATGTCGAATGTACTCCATGTCGTATCTTTTCGTCATCATCAAGTTCTGTCATTTATAAGTTGTCTCAGTTTTCGGTAGATTCCAAAGGAGAGCTCGGGCGATAGAGGGCACGGGACACAAAGAACCCGATACACACGGAGCCGTATGGTTCCGGCGGTGCTCGGCTCTAGGGGAGTCACGCAGCAGGCGTTTCACGTCGCCTACGTCAAACTTCAGTGTATGCGAATGTCTGAGTTCGAAAATGTCAGAATACAAAGTCACTAATTGATATCGGCACAAAATAGTATCTCCACATCATAGTGTAGCGACATCTTAGAGTTGAGCTTAGTTAAATGGATACTAAATCTTCTGGGTAAGATATATGAAACGAATGATGTATGAAATAAGAGTAGTATATATAGGGGGAGAGAGATATATATATATATATATATATATATATATATATATATATATATATATATATATATATATATATATATATATATATATATATCAAAATAGTCAAATAATTTTACTTTTTAATTGTGTTTAGTGAACTATGTGTAGTAGTATTTTAATTGTTTTGATAAACCTAATTTCACTTAAATTGGGATAAGTAGTTTTAGAATATTATTTTTCTTATTGCAACTAGATAGAAAAGTAAAAACTGGGTAACATTTTTAATTATTGTTTGGCGAATTATATATGTGTGTTGTACTATTTTCATTGTCTTGACAAAATCTAAAACTTATTTAAGTAGGGATAAATATTTTTTAGAATATTTATACTCTTCGCATTACTAGAAACAACATTTAAGAAAATGGTAAACGATATTTTATAATGGGAAAATAATATTGTTTATCGTAAGTTATAGTTCGATGAATTTTATGTTTTTAACTATTTTAGTTGCCTCAACTAAAATAAACCCATTCAAATAAATTTTGGTAAATAATTTTCGAAATACCCATGTTGTTACCACAACTAGATAAAATATTTTTTTAAATGATTAAGTGACATTTCATACTGGAAAAGTCATAATTGTTTAGTTATTTCATAGTGAAATAATTATTTTAAAATTTTAAGTTATTGTTCGGTGAATTATTTGCATTGAACGATATTAATTTCTCTGAATAACATAAAATCACAAATATATAAATTACATTTAAAATATCTATTTTGTTATTATCACTGGACAAATAATTTAAAAAATGGATAAACGAAAATTTACAATAAGTAATTGTTTAGTGAATTAGATGTGTTCAACGATTTTAGTTATTTTAAATAACCTAAACCCATTTAGATATTGATAAATTATTTATAAAATATCTATTTTGTTAATATTACTAACTACTAGATTTAAAAAATATGGATAAACGGCAATTTATAATAGAAATGAATTATAAAGTAAACATGTAATCAATTCCTTTTCCATATATTACTTCATAGAGATATGTTTTAATTGGAGTAAACGGATTTTTTGTACTCCTAATTATGTTTTGTGCACTATTAAAAGGAAATATTAATTAATTATGGAATAAATATGTCTGATTTTATTTAATGTTACGATTAATATTAATATTAGTATTAGCATTCACATGAGTATTAAGATTATCATTAGCACTACCATTAGTATTAACATTAGCATTAGCATTAGCATCAACATCAATATTATCATCAACATTAGCATTATCATTAGTATTAGCATTACCATTTTAGAATTAGTATTAGGATTATGATTATGATAAGGATTAGAATTAGTATGAATATTAGGATTATGTTTAGTCTTAGGATTAAGATTAGTTTCGTATTAGCATTAGCATTAAGATTGGTATTAACATTAGTATTATAATTAAGAGTAGCATTAATATTAATAATAACATTAGAATTCGCATTAATATATTAGGATTAGCATTAATATATTAGGATTAGTATATTAGTATTAGTTTAGTATTAGTATTAGCATTAGTTTTAATATGACTATAGTATTAATATTAGCATTAGTATTAGTATTAGTATTAGTATTAGTATTAACAGGGCCGGTTTTGGGGGAGGCGAAGTAGGCGCCTAGGGCCCCGGAATTTTTAAGAAAATTTAGGGCCCCAAATTATGTTACATACACTTTATATATGAATACTTATTTTTTAAAATTTATTATATTTAATATTTTGGAACATCAACTCTAAAATAAATTTAATATCAATGATCAATAGATATTTTTTCAATTTTCTTAACCTTGGGGCCCCTAAATATTAAATTTATAATGTATTAATTATTTATTATTATACCTAAAGTAAGAATCATTATTCATTAGTCTGTTTAAGTTTTATAAATATTTATGAAGTTTATTTACTATAAAGATTACACGTCACGGGAGGAAGTGAACCAGCAAATCACCCTGTTAATTTTGATTTTTTTTTCCATATTTGAAGTTATTTTGTGTTCATACATGTCAAAAAATGTTTCGGGGGCACTGCCATCGAACCCCCGTAATCTTTATTGCATCATTTTTAGAAAATATTATTTATATGTTTTTAGTATATTTAATTTTGAACACCCTTTAATAAAATTGATTTGTCAAATAGGGGCCCCGGTTTTAAGCTGTCCCCTGTATTCTCAGGAACGTCCATGAGTATTTACATTAGTATTAGTATTTGTATTAGTAAGTATTATGATTATTTCTACTAGGATTTGTATTGGATTACGATTATGATTATTATTATGATTATAATTAGGATTATAATTATTATTATTAGAATTAGCACTGACATTAGAATTATAATTATAATTAGAATTGGCAATAGCATTAACATTTGAATTAACATTATAATTATGCATAAGATTAGGATTATAATTAATATTAGCACTAGCATTAGGACTAGGATTAGTAGCATTAGTTTAGGACTAACATTAGTACTAGCAATAGCAGTAGAATTAGAATTACGATTATCATTAGCATTAGTATATTATGATTAGCATTAGCATTAGCATATAAGTATTAGTTTAGTATTATGATGAGCATTAGCATTATTATTAGCATATTAGTATTGCGATATATTAGCATTTTGATTATTAATATCACTAGTATTATAATTAGAATTATGATTAGAATTAGGATTAACATTACCATTAGCATTAGCATATTAAGAATAGTATTAAAATTAGTGTTAGCAATAGCATATTTGCATTTCTATAAGGATTATAATTATGATTCGTATTATTATTAGGATTAGATTATAATTAGAATTAGAATTAGTATTAGAATTAAGATTAACATTAATATTAGTATTATGATTATGATTATAATTTTGATTAGAATAGTGATTGGGTGTAGTACTAGGATTAGGATTATGGTTAGGATTAGCATTAGCGTTATGATTAAGATTAGCATTAGGATTACTAATAGTAATAATATTATTATCAGATTAGTATTACTGTTACTATATTAGTATTAGTATTAGCAATGGTAGGTAATGATAATGATAATGGTGACGGTAGTTGTAATGGTAATGATTGGTATTGGTATGAGTATCGGTATCTATATCAGTATTGGTATCATAATGATAATATTAATGATAATGATAATGGTAATGGGAACGGTAACGATGTTGGTATTGGTGTTGGTATTGGTAATGGTAATGGTAATAATAATGGTAACGGTAATGGTAACGATGTACATGGCTTTTGTATACGGAAATTAAACCTTCGATATTTAGCTTTTTTCACTTATTTTGGCTGAATTTGTTATCTACATGAAATAAAAAAAAATTAACTTTGTATTGCACATTAATCTTACTTTTTCGAGAACTTTTTAAAATTAAATATTTATTTTTATGATGAATTTCCCGTGCAACGCACGGGTGAAGTACTAGTTTATTATAAGTAAAGGAAACATTCATGTATATCTCAATATTACCCCTCAACCATTTATACTCAATTCTTAATCGTAACCCCTATTTAATCAATTTTTTGTCAACAAAAATTCAATTTTGACCACAAAAATTCAAATTTGACTTTTTTGGAGCATACTTTAATATGCTCCAATTTCATCATTATTTTAATTTAATTTCAATTTGACCCCAAATTTTACAAATTATTCAATTTTGACCCAAAACTTTTTTTTTTCAAAAAAAACAAATTTTCCGCCGGATTCCGGCGTTGACTTTTCAATTTTTTTTCTTTCTTTCGGATTTTTTCGCCGGTTTCCGGCGTTGACTTTTTTTTTCTTTTCTTTTCTTTCGGATTTTTTCGCCGGTTTCCGGCATTGACAGGCGGTCTCCGGCGTTGACTTTTTTAGTGTTTTTTTAAGTTTTTTTTTTTGTTTTTTTTTACGTCCGCCGCTAAACGTTGACCGTAGTTGTGCTGTCACTGACAGTAAATTAAGGTAATTATACTGTCAATGACAGTTAATTAACATAATTGTACTGCCGTTGACAATACATTTATGTAATTGTTCTGCTGTTGACAGTAAATTAACGTAATATTATTATTTTTGTTTTTATTTTTAATTTTTTTTATTTGTTGACAAGTCAACGTAATTATATTACTGTCGTTGACAGTAAAATAACTGTAAACACAATAATATTACTGTCAACAACACCAATATTATTATTTTTTTGGGTTTTTTTGTTTTGTTTGAGTTATTCACGGAGTAACGTAATAATATTACTGTCTATTATTGTAATATTATTGTGGTTGACGGTAATATTACTGTTGTTATAGCAATATTACTATCACTCACAGTAATATTAATTCATTTTGTTTTTTATTATGTTTACATTTGTTGAACGGTCAACATAGTAATATTACTTTATTACACAATAATAATGAGTTTTGTTGTGTTAATATTACTGTGCTAGAGATTAATATAGCAATATTACTGTGTTAAACTATAGTTTAGTTAATTTTATTATGTTTAACAGTAATATAGTTAATATTACTGTCAATCATAGCAATATTGTTGTTTAAACGGAAAAAAAAAAGTTACAGAAAGAAAGAAAAAAAAAGAAAAAAAATTCAAAAAAATCAACGCCGGAATCCGGCGAAAAAATTCGGAAGAAGAAGAAGAAAAAAAGAAAAAAAAATTGAAAAGTCAACGCCGGAATCCGGCGGAAAAAAAAAAGTTTTAAAAAAAGTTTTTGGTCAAAATTGAATAATTTATAAAATTTGGGGTCAAATTAAAGTTAAATTAAGTTAAAGATGAAATTGGAGCATATTAAATTATGAGGGGTTATTTTAGTCCTTTACAAAAATCTGGACCATATGTGGACTTATTGGTAAATGAATTTTTTGTTTGAATCTCTTTATGAATAAATACCCATTGATGGGTTTATTTGTAAAAACCCCTATATATATACCTATATATATATATATAGGGGAAATATGCAATACCCCCCTCATTTAGAAAATATTTTGAATTAAACCCAATTGACTTTAAAGACTTTTCCCATAACCCAAATCCCAATCTAAATTAGTGAGAACCCCCTTACCAAATATGATAAGACTAAACTGCCCCTATGTGTTAGAGTTTAATTATATTCCCTACTCTGCGTACCCCTCTCACGATTCATTCTCCCTCTCTCATGGTAAAACTCTCTGTCTTTCATAATTTGTATTCTTTTTTTTTTTTTCTTTTCCTTCTTCTGCAAATTTTTTTTTCATTCTTCTGCAAAACGTTTAACTCTCTTTTCATGCTTTACCCGTTTAGATGAAAACCCGCCCCGAACCCAAATCACTATTTCTAATCAAATTCTCGTCTCCGTATTTTGCTTAATCCTCTGCAAAAACACTCAAAATCGAATTCGCAGCGAGGTTTTATTTATCGACGACACCCATTTGGGATATCTTCCTCGACGGAGAACGACGATTGAGGATAGAAAACTCGGTTTACAGATTATTGAAAAACAGTCACAATGGTGAAGACGACGAAGGGAGGCAAAACGATGAACCCTACCGATTCCTACCGCAAAGAGATCCGCAAAAAGGAATTGAAGCGGGTAATTGTCCGTTTCTATTCTCTATTGATGTAATTTCCCCCCCCCTTGTTGATTATGTATTTTGCCGTCCTTTCGATTTTTTAGGTTATTTGTGCAATATGAAATCATGTGTGGGGATATTGTTGGAACAATTTTTTTTTTCTTTCTTTTGTTTTGGATTCTTCGATTTTGCTTTATAAATTCAAGTTTAGTCAGTGTAAGTTTTCACTCAATTGAAATAATTGTTTTTTTTTTAAATATATTCTATTATAGCATTAGGGAAGCTGATTAACATCGGTCGTTTGTTTTGCTATACCTATGGATGTTTCTGTATGAAAAAAGTTGAGAAATTGGGCATGTGTTGTAGTTGAGTTTTATTTCTACTGCACATTTTTAGAGTGATGATCGCGTAACAGTTTTAATGTTTTATGATTCAAATTTGTTGCTTGTGTCGTAAAAAGTTTCAAATTGTTAAGTATTTTGAAGAAATGTTGTGCATTCTAGAGCTTCTAAAATCATTGTTGAATTTATTGTACAGAACAAGAAGGAGAGAAAGAAGGTTCGGTCTGTTATATTCCCACTGTCATGTTCAGTCTCTTTTCATAATAGTCATATTCCCACTGTCATGTTCAGTCTGTTATACAAACTGTAGTCACATAATAGTCATATTCATGCTTCTACTGTCTCATAATTATAATTTTTTACAAAGCACAGTCACATTCACATAATAGTCATATTCTTACTGTTAATCCTGTTCAATATGTTATACAAACTGTAGTCACATAATAGTCATATTCATGCTTCTACTGTCTGTTAATTATAATGTTTTACAAAGCACAGTCACATTCACATAATAGTCATATTCTTACTGTTAATCCTGTTCAATCTGTTATACAAACTGTAGTCACATAATAGTCATATTCAGGCTTCTACTGTCTGTTAATTATAATGTTTTACAAAGCACAGTCACATTCACATAATAGTCATATTTTTACTGTTATATTAATAATTATGCTTCTACAATATGTTAATTACACTGTTATACACAGCGTAGTCACATAATAGTCATATTCAACTATAGTCATATTCAAAGTTGTAAATCTGTCGAGAAAAAAAAATATCAATTTTTTGTTTAAAAAAATTTAAAAAAAAATATTTTTTATTAAAAAATAAAAAAATAAATCCGAAAATAATACAAAAAAAAAAAAAAACTATTTTTTGATTTGGTAGCAAATTTTTAGAAATTTGGAAGTAGATTTTTAGGAATTAGATTATTGTTATGGAAAGAGAGAAAAAAGGAATAATTGAGACTAATTATGCTAATTGACATAAGGGTAGAATTGGAAATACAAATTATAGGGGGTTATCACAAAAAAAGATTTAAGGGTTGGACATATCACCATTTATTATCTATATGAGGGGTTTATTGCTAATGACCCCTATATATATGAAAACATGATGGTATAGTTTTAGGTAATCCAGGGAATCTCACATTTCATGTGACTCCATTTAATTTGGTGTACCACAAAGTCATTCGCATGTGTCACTTAGCATAAATTGGAAGTTTTGTCTTTGTCCCACCGTGTTCTCTGCATTTATGGACTCTTAACACATGGCCAATTTACATGAAATGATGCGTTTTTTTAATATATATATTTAATTTGTTAAAATAATAATAATAATAATAATAATAATAATAATAATAATAATAATAATAATAATAATAATAATAATAATAATAATAATAATAATAATAATAATAATAATAATAATAATAATAATAATATTATTGTTAAATATATTCAATATAATTTATTTATTTTATATTTTTCCATACAAATAAATATTATTATCAACTATTAATTTGCAACTGATCATTAAATCATGTAAATAATTAGGGAAGCAACAAAATTATTTGAATTTTTTTATTCAAACATGTTTCTAACTTTTCAAAAATTACAAATTGACCCATAAGATGGCCGGCAAGTGCCATCGAGTGTCAGACATGTTAGAAAATTGAAGTTTCCATGTTACATAGCTCAACTCATTAGGATTAGATCATTCAATACTTAATTATCGAAGATGTATGTGTGATGCAAGTATACATTTTATTTTCCGAGATATTCTCGTCTTGAACTTTTTTCACCAATATTTTTTTTCCAGGTCGAACTAATGCCAAAACTTTCTCGTACAATTTAAAAAAAAAAAAACATTTATAAAAACGAACTAACTTTTCACATTGTCAAAGTTTAGTGCATAAATTCATCATCACAGTGAATCGCCACTTTTGAAATTCAATCATAGCACCTAAACCACTATGATGCTCTTTGTTTAGTGTAATCATTTTCCTAGCCTATGTATTAAATTAAAGCAATTTAATTATAGGTTTGTCCCATATTTTTTTAAGCAAACACGACATCATAAAAAAAAAAAAAAAATTATGTTGGGCAATAGAAGGAGACAAGATCAAACAGTGTCACTAAACATTAGGGATTACAATGAACAACATAAAACTAATCATTTGGTAAGAGTTGGCAAGGTATTCCCAATTGAATTTCATAATGAATTCTTCTTTTATATATTAGATTTTAGGGCATGGATTGAGAGTTAACAATTTAAGCATGATTTTTCAAGTTTAGTCATTCAATTTAGGGTCCAATTTAATATATTTCTTGAGGGCTGGGCCGGGCCGGGATATCGAACTTTTCAATCTATGGCCTAGCCCTAGCCGATTCTAGCATAGCTCATATATAGAAGATATTTATGTTCTTTCATATGTATGCAGTTGATGACTCCACACTTGGACTAGAGGAGTCAGAATTTTAAGTTTGACGAGACTGAATGCATAAAAAAAATTAGGGGGACTATTAATGCTATTATACACAAATATAAAATAATAGAAATTTGAAAAACGTTAGAGGGTTGTGATATGCCGTCACTCTATACTAGCTCCGCCACTCGACCCTAAAAATGCTAGTATTTACTATCGGGGAGACAATGAACACCTGCACCACCAAACAAACTATATAATTATTATATTGTTTTCACGCTCTTGGACTATCACTATTTATTCTTTCTATCTATATGAGTTAAATTTCATTCATTATTTTTAATCCTTGTATGTATAAAAGTATGTGTACATTAAATTCAGAGCTAGTCTTATCATTTGAAAGTTGAAATAAAATGATGTCAATTCTTGCCCATAACAAATTGACAATGATCAAATATATATTTTGATAATGAAATTAATGTTTGTTTATATTTCGAGGTGAAATAAAATATGTTGTACCAGTCAAAATATGTTTGTTGTTTAACCAAAAAATTTTACGATGCTGCAGTCAATTTTTTTAACTAGCAGCTAAATTATGTATTGAGGAGAGAAAAACTTTAGAAATTATTACGATAATTATTTTTGAAAAATTAAACAAACACGAGTTCGTTTTGAGAAAAGAATCAAAATGAAATGAAAACATAATAAACATTGCCGATATATTCGATGACATTGAAATCTAAACTAATAGGGATTTTATCTATAGTATTCTAGTTGTTGACTGGGAATCAAAGGCAATTAAAATAAATAAATGTTAATTCAAGAACATTGGACCATGACAAAAAATATTCCTAATCCAATAAAAAATTGTTCCTTAGCCCCAATATAGACGGGCCGGGCCACCCATTTAATTTTATAGGCCTGCCAATGGAATCTCATACGTCATCAATCGAAAAAATACAGTTTTCACCCCTTAACTTTGTACTTATTACACATTTGATCCTCAATGTTCATAAAAATTATATTTAGTCCCTTATATTTCAAAAATTCAACACTTTTAACTAGGGGTGTGCACGGGTCGGTATGGCTCGGTTTTTGCAATAAACCAAACACGTACTGATAATATCGATTTTTCATATTTTTAAGAACCGAACATGTTGGTTTTTTTCGGTTCGGTGTTAATCGGTTTTTTGATTTTCGGTTTTCGGTTAACGGTTTCGGTATCAATTAGGTTTATTTTCAGTTTTGGTTCCATCTATCGGTTCGGCATAAAATCGATATTTGATTAATAGTGAATTTGGACTTTCATTACATTTGTTTGAGAAAATTAACAAATAAAAATCCAAAATTAACTAATAAAAAACATGTCACATGGAGGTGTTCGAAGGATAGATGCGCGCTACGGAAAGACAGTAAATATTTATACTGTATATCAAAATGACATCGTTTTGTATAAATCGGTTAGGTTCGGGTATAGATGCGCGCTACGGAAAGACAGTAAATATTTATACTGTATATCAAAATGACATCGTTTTGTATAAATCGGTTTTAAGTCGGACGGTGCATATCAGCTCGATTTTTTCGTCTTTCGATTCGGTTTTTCGGTTTTTTTGCTCACTCCTACTTTTAGTCGTTTCCTTCAATTTTTCGTTAGTACTAACAGAATCAAACTTGTGCCCATCACTGCCTTAACTGATGAATTAACGGTAAATTGACGGAAATACCAAAAATATTAAATTATTGTAATATAAGGAACCAAATGTGTTTTTTTAAACATGAGGGACCAAATATAAAATTTATGTAAACTTAAGGGATGTAAACTGTAATTTTCCCTCATCAGTCTCATCCTTATGGAGACACATCAAATATATTTCATTTTATTTAAAAAAAATGTCGTGATAATAATTTTCCAATTTTTTTTTTCTCATTAATATTAATTATCGGTTTTTTTTTTTTTTTTTTCTTTTTCCCCCACAGAGCCCCCACCTTTTCATAAAGCAAGAGAAAGTGAGAGAGAGAAGAGAGAAGAGAGAGAGAGAGAGAGAGAGAGGAGAAAAAGGGGTGTTTCAGTTTGGTAATGGTGCTGAGGAACTCCGGAGTGACGAGTTGTGAGGGCATAACTGTAATTTCGCGTGCGCTCGCCGTGGTGACGTCAGCGGCGCTTGTCCTGTCGTTGATGCACGAGATCTTTCCCGGCGGTGATGGTCGGAGGAAGATCGTTATATTTGCGGAGGCCAGCGGCGGCTCCGGCGGTGGCGGTAGCGGACTCCTTGCCTCCCCTTCTAATGTCGGAATAGCCATCGCCGTCACGGCTATGGCCGGCCTCGCACTCGCCGCCACCCTCGTCTACTCATCCCGTAGGTAAACCACCGGATTAAAAAAACCCCCAAATCAATCACGACTTTCTGTCAAATTAAATATTCAATTGTTGTAGCCCTAGAATATATAGAGAGAGAGGAGTGGGATTGTTGTGCATAGGGGTTTTTTATAGAACAGTAATAGATAGATACAGATAGATACAGATAGTTTATATACATAGATGTTGGTACAAAAACAACCGTTGATGAGAGCGCTGAGGCGGAGCCAGACTTCTTTGGGGTCGAATAATTCAACAGGGTCTCCTTCCTCGCCTTCATCATCTTCTTCGTGGATTCATTTGAGATCGGTTTTGTTTATTGTTGCTTCTTCATCATCCTCTCCAGTTACCTCTGATCGGTTAGTTCCTCTATTTCCACTCTATTTCTTTCTTCTTCAAAGCTTTCGGTTTTTGGTCATTTTTTTTAACCCTAACCCCTTGATTCAAGCTTAAATCAAAAAAAAAAAAAGAGAATTCCTGAGGGTTTTTGCTTATTTCACCTCAGATCTCAATCCAGAAGTCTCTTTTCAATTTCTACTAGTGTAACCAAAGCCCAAAAAAAAAAAGGATATTCCTCGCAACATCCCTATGAAGTTTAGGTGTGAAGTGAGGGTTTCGGAAGGTTTGGAGTGAGCCGAGGGAGGTGTAGTGTGATTCTTTTCCCTATATTCTGATCAGAAAGTTTGTGAGTTTTGGGATTTCATCAAAGATATCTGGAAGGAGACTATTGAATTCTATCACTGTGGATGAAAATGCTCTAAGTAGGATGGGGCAAAGACGAGGCCTTTTGTTTGTTTCCTTTGATTTAGAGCTCGAATGGTTAATTATCTTGACTCAATGTTTTTGCCAGTATCGTTCTAGGGAGAGGAGTGCATATTGTTATTGTGAAAGCTGCATTTCATTCAGTTATGGTTATTATTGTTCTTTTGGTGGAAAGTTATATGTCTTTGTGTTGATTGCAGGGGAAGCCTCAAATCTCCATGGTCGAGAAGGAGAAGGAAACATGCCCTTCTGGCCAAGCAGTGGAAGAGTTTGTTTGACGTTGACGGGAAACTATCTGATGGAGGAATCAAGTTTTTGAAGAAAATCCGGACTGGGGTATGTTAGGATACGCAATCGGTAGAATGTTTGTGTACTTTCTCAACAGATTTCGTTTCTACTTTTGCAATTTGTGCTCTAACTTTGGTTGGTTATAATGCAGGGTGTTGAGCCAAGCATTAGGGCGGAGGTCTGGCCATTCCTTCTCGGAATGTAAGCATTCTCTCTCTTCATATATAGTTCAGGGAGACAGTTGTGATTGATGTGTTTCTTTTTGCTTCTTTCTGTTATCATACCAGACAGTTGGTAGTGATCAATTTCGTCTTAAAGTAGACGATGATTTCAATTGTCTTGTTAGTGGTTATTAAAAGGTTAATGTTCGGCCTATAATTATGTAATTGATATACTCCGAGGCTGTGATATGTCTTTCATATTTAGTGCCCTCTGTTTCTTGTTTTCAAGTCCGTTATAATGTTTAGATCTCTTCTGCGGAAAGGGGTACTTCGTATACTTGCCAACTCATTTAGAATTACTGGATTACCTTGATGATAGCCAAGACTATTTCATCTTTTAGTTTTAAGAATCTACGACTCCAATGGTTTAGAGAATTTTACTGTTTAGATTTTCTACAATGTGTTGATCTCTGGAACATGATTTATACTTGTGCATCTTTTTCACCCACATAATCAGCATGTTAATGTTGCACACTACGTAGCTTAAACAACAAAATTTCGAATAGTCGGGATGACATATTTTTCCATGTTTGACGATTCCGGGAGAGTGCGGTGAGAGTGTGGGATTTTGGGATGAATAAACTTTTTTCTCTTTTGCTTGAATGACATACATCTTTAGAACTCAAATCCCTAAATGATTTTACCGTAAGGTGGGAACTTTCTCATTGTTGTATATCATGATGGAGCTTATTTTATGTCTTCATTTATCTTGGATTTCGTGCATGCCTGCATCTCTTGACTGGATGTTCTTATCTTTGCAGGTATGATGTGAAAAGTTCAAAAAAAGAGAGAGATACTGTTAAAGCTCAGAAGAGGTATATTTTTCTTCTCAAATCTAACCGACAATCAAAGTACATAAGTTTTGAGAGTCGAATTCATTTTAAACCCTGGTATCAACGGCTTGAACCAATTATTAGGTAGACATACTTCTCACCATATATTTTACTATAGCATCTTTCGTTATCTTTATACATCTACATTAAGTCGATCATTTTCAAGAATCATTTCTTTTGAAAGTTCCTGTAAATAGTTAAACTGCTCTGGTAACTTTTTAATACAAGTTGAAGATACATGTATATTTTCTGTCAATGTGGCATATAGATACCTTATTTTTCACTTGGAACAAGCTTTTTGTAGCTCAATATATGTGCTTATAAATTAATTTTTGCCCCGTTTTCTTTGTTCTCTGCAATGAACATTTTTCACTCCCACAAATTCATTTCGTATTTAGTTTCTCTACCAATCACCCTATCTGGTTCAATTCCATAATCTGTCTTTTTCCAACTTGTTCATACTCCGATTCGTTGGCTTTGTCACAGAAAAAAATATGTAGAGCTACGGAAACAGTGCTGTCAAATCTCAAAACGCGGTGAAAGGAGTTTCAAGTTAAAGGAGTCATCCGAAAACAACAGCAACGAGGATGGTGGAGACAATATCAGTCAAGTCTTGGATTCTCCAACCTTGGACGAAGCTTCCAGTGCCGCCAGCAGACCTTCCGTTTCAGCGGAGCTAGTGGAGGAGGAGGAAGAGCACGACGGCGGCGTAATCACCAATGAAGATATTTCCGACGAAGCCGAAACAGGTTCCTCCGAAGATTCCGATTCCTCAGAAGATTCCTCCGAGGACACAAAACCCCTCCTCGGCTCAACCGAAACAGAAGACAACAACAACAACCCCTATGACCGCTCCGACTCCACTCTCAAGAAGCCCGAAACGGGGACCACATCATGCAAGTCTGAAAACTTCGCCACGTGGCAGCGTATTATTCGTCTAGACGCTGTGCGCGCGAACTCCGAGTGGATTGTCTACTCCCCATCTCAAGCTGCAGTATCCGAAGCCAAAGCACAACAATTAGCAGAGAGCGTTGGACTAAAAGATTTCGACCATCTCGAGCCTTGTAGAATTTACCATGCTGCCCGCCTAGTAGCTATTCTAGAAGCTTATGCTTTGTACGATACCGAAATTGGCTATTGCCAGGGCATGAGCGATTTGCTATCTCCAATCATTTCGGTTATCGAGGAAGACCACGTAGCCTTTTGGTGCTTTGTGGGGTTTATGCGAAAGGCGAGGCATAACTTCCGTCTCGATGAGGTGGGAATAAGGAGGCAGCTGAATATAGTGTCGAAGATTATAAAAGGTAAAGACTCGCATCTGTACAAGCACTTGGAGAAGCTGCAGGCGGAGGATTGCTTCTTTGTGTACAGGATGGTGGTGGTTCTGTTCAGGAGGGAGTTGACTTTCGAGCAGACGCTTTGCCTGTGGGAGGTAATGTGGGCTGACCAGGCAGCAATACGGGCGGGGATTGTGAGATCCGCGTGGCGACGGATGAGGCTGAGGGCCCCACCGACGGACGATTTGTTGCTTTACGCAATAGCTGCTTGTGTGCTGCAGAGGAGGAAGATGATTATAGAGAATTACAGCAGCATGGATGAGATTATGAGGGAGTGTAATAGTATGGCTGGTTGTTTGGATGTGTGGAAGCTTCTAGACGATGCCCATGATTTGGTGGTCACCCTACACGACAAGATTTGATTTTCGGAAAATCCCTTTTTTTTTTTTTAAATTTAATTCTTCTAGAATGTTTTTTTTTTTTTTTTTTGCTTGTTTTGTTGTTACTTTCTAATTTAAAGAACAAAAAAAAAAAAAACATGACAGGCAAACTTGTGTGTTTTAAGTTAATTTGTGGGATTTACACTTTGTATTGGCCGCTCTGAGGACACACCCCCCTAGTGAAGTGGCAAAACCCTGCTTATATATTAACAAAGTTGTTTTTAAGGCAAGGTTTCTTTTGAATGTATTTCTTGACATGTACTATTAATTTTACAGCCAGACATTTATACAGTAAAAATGGCATTTCTTCCTTGGGAATTTTTTTATGTAGACCTCAACAGTGGCTAAAGGCCTACAATATCAGACAGTTTATTAAAAAATAGAAGTGGAAATCGGAATGAAATTTTCATTCCAAATTCCGACATAAAAATAATCAAATTTGGAACCGTATTTTTCATTTCGATTTCTGATTTTAAGAATTTATTTGGAATGGATTCGAAATTGTGTATATAATAACGAGAAGTTCCGATTTCCGATCCGATTTTAGTTCCGAAAATTTCGATTGTTTTTTGAAGTATATAATTTAATTTTATCATATATTTTTTTAATTTCATAATATGACTTATATTATATTTTATATGAAAAATATAAATATCAAAGAGTCAAGTAAATTAAAACCTTACAAAATATTATTGGTATCAGAAACTCCCTATTGTATTTTACCTTATCATAAAATCTATGTTTCAATTTATTGTTCCTAAATGTGGTTTTATTTGTTGCGTTATGTCGAACGCTCTTTTGAATTTTTTTGCATTTTTCTGCAAATTTTTAAAAAAGATAGAGAAATATTGTGAAAATTTTCATCAAATCCGAATTTGGAATATAATATAAGAGATTATAAACTAATGTAGTTTCCGAAATTTTGAAATTCTACTGATACCGAGTCGGAATGAATTTTTGCATTCCGATTTTTTCGGAACAGAAATTTGAAACCCATTTTTTAATTCCAAACAAAATTGGAAAATTCCAAAAATTCCATTTTCGATCCACCGATTACCATCCCTAATTAACAATATTTTATTTTATATTTATCTTATTAAATATGAAAGTCGTGTGATTATATGTAGATCTACGGTTCAAATTCACTCGGTATAAATAATGAGCGTAACATTTAATTCCCCCATATATCTTGTAGACTTGGGCTATTACGGAGAAGTACACTTGACCAAGGGCTGGGCCTGTGATTATGGCTCCTCAATAAACGATCCAAACAAATATAATAATATCATAAGAGAATTTTCACAAATTAAAAGTAGAGAGAATTAGTCGTTGCATTTGCAGATCTCTCTCTCCTTCCAAATCCGAAATCCTGAGTTTTTGTTACCACTATGTCTTCCAATTCCGAGCACTCCGAATTGCAGAACGGACCCCCCGAACCTGAATCCGAACCCGAAGCTGCAGCTGCAGTTGCAGTTGCTGCCGGACCTCCCGCTGCCGATCCAGATCCCCAGCTACCTGATCCCAGCGACGCCGAAGTACAACAGCCGCCTGATGCGGAGATATCTGGTGAAGTGCAATCTGTTGATGCTGATGAGGCGGCGAATTCTGTGCCGGAAGCAGAAATTCCGGATGAATCAAGTGGCGCGGCGGCGGTGCAGTCGAACCAGGAGGCCGAGAGCGATTCGAAGCTGGCGGCGGCGGAAGGGAATCGGACGTTTACTATGAGAGAATTGCTGAATGAATTGAAGAATGGAGATGCTAATGACAACGATGGGAGAGAGGTCGATACTCCTCGTAGGTCAGTAAATTTTTGTGTCAGAACTTTTGGAAGAGGATTATTTGTTCTGGATTTGATAATGTGGCAGTTTTGAAGAAGGATTATGTAGAGATCGAAGTTTATGAGATAGTTGGATTTAGGAATCTTTGTGTTGCTTCATGTGCTTAAAAGTTTTTAGTTTGATGCTGGATTAGTGGGAATGCGATGAAATACCACTGCATTTGATGTTGATTAGATCTTGCCGAGCTGAATTTTTAGGAATTGATGAACCGAAACCTCTGGCTGTTTAAGTGATTGAAAAATCGAAAAAAGTTTTGGAAGCTGAAAGAACATGAAAGGTTATAACTCTTAAAAAATGCTGTTACTTTGACCATCGAGAAAAACCAAATGCTATGAAGCATGTTGGCCTCTGTGGTATAATCAGACAACAGTGGTAGCAGATCAATTTGAGATTATGTTTTCTAGTATAATAGGATTCAAGAATGAATTGTTAGTGAGAAGTCAAACGCTGAAAAATAGGATATAACTATTGGAAATGATGAACTGAAATTTGATATTGTTAGATCAGCAGTTTCTTTGTGAAGTGAATTTGGTGTTGTTTATTTAACTGTATGATCAACTGTGGTACTGATAACTTGAAAGGCTATGGTGATTACGTTGTGTGATTTGGGACTCAATAATACAAATACAGCCTTTAGGTTTTAATGCATATTGAATTTTGTGGATCACTAATCCTTTTGTTAATTGTTTCATGAGGGCTGCCTTCACTATATGATTTTTGAACTGGCTAGGTACAATTTTGTTTTGCTTTATTGTGATAAAATGATACTGATACTTTTATGTGCGGATTTACTTATTTTTCTAGCCTAGCGAACTCAGAACAGCAAATTGAGCAGAATAATGCTGCTATGGAGTTGATTAATAGTGTCACGGGTCTTGACGAGGAAGGTAGATCCCGTCAAAGGATTCTTACATTCGCTGCCAAGAGGTAGTCATCTTTTCTTTAGTGCAATGTATAATGAAACTGCCAGATATTCTCATTCGTTTTTTTTTTAAATAAGCTAGAGTGATCACTTATCATTCCACAAACATCTGTGTGCATATTCCAACTGAAATGGAATATTGTTTCGAACAAAGATATGCGTTTTCTATTAATTTCGTCAAACTCTGATTCATAATTTTCTGAGAGAAAATCTGATGGAAGATAGAACAAAATCCTTTTTCATCATAACTAAGAGGTTCCTTAGTTTGGGATACATTATATATGTTTATATGAAAATTGAGATCTTATAGTATTTGAATTGCAATGCTTACAAAGCTGTGAACATTTTTAGAGATGGCCGTACACTGTATGTACGTCTCCTTGGTCCTTTCCTCCCCTTTATTTTCTGATATGCTACTTGATATTCCTGTGGAATGTGCTATTTAAGTGTCTTATGGTCATATGCCCATGAAACATGTGGATAGAGTCTTGGAGTTGTGTTATTAATGGTTTTATGTGGATCACAAATTTAATAGGATAACCTTATCATGACTCGGATAAATGCTGTCAGGCACTTTTCGATTATAATAACTCACTTACACCTGGGTTGTATAAGTTGTTAATTGGCATCTTTCATATTGATTTGTAGATATGCAACTGCTCTAGAAAGAAATCCAGATGATTATGATGCATTGTACAATTGGGCGCTGGTTCTTCAGGTTTGAATGGCACAACTTATTTTAAACTGTTGCAAGAATGTGTTTTAGTTTCTTTGTCACATTTTTAGTTTTCATTTTGCTGCAAGAAATATTAGATTAAGCTATGTAACCTAATATTACATCCTTATGGAGGTTGTACGGTTTCATATAATTTGCATTGTGCATGCAGGAAAGTGCTGATAATGTGAATCCAGAATCTAGTTCTCCTTCGAAGGATGCTTTGCTTGAAGAAGCATGCAGAAAGTATGAGGAGGCTACCCGTCTTTGCCCCACGCTTAATGATGTATGTGTCATCACTGTGTTAATAGTCTTATTTTTCTTGTTACCACGTGATTCTGATATGTGGCTGTTGAATGTCAATAAAAAAGAATATATTGCATATGCATTTTGGTGTTCTAGAACAAAAGACGGCCTTATCTCATATTGAATATGGCCTACTGTGTGTGCATGTGTGCCTGTGAGTGTATTATGACGTATTTCGAAAGCTTACGCCACATACTCTTTTAATATGTCCATGTTATTAAAAAGCTACATAGTGTGCAATCTTGAAGATTATTTAGTTACATGACGGTTAATTTACAGTTTGTTCATGATATTCACCTGACTTCGTATTCTGGTGTTGGATTGGATATCTGTAGAAATTAGTGGACATTTTTACTGTTTAATTCAACCTATAATTATCTTTGATTAGATATTTGTGCTATTTCTTTGAATGAAGATCTGTCAGATTCTTTTCTCATATATCAGGCTTATTATAATTGGGCTATAGCAATCTCTGACCGGGCAAAAATGCGTGGCCGTACAAAGGAAGCAGAGGAGCTCTGGAAACAGGTTGAACTTTTTCTTGTGTTCTTTCTATGGTGCTTGATATTTTAATGACAGACGAATTGAATCCTTGTCTTTGTTGTAATCCATTGCTCGATTGCTTATTTCATTCTTTTTGGCATGGTTAAAACTTAAGAACACCAGATGGTGTAATCTGATAATAATTATTTTATAATAATACAGTTTCCTACTGTTTCTTAATATTCAGGCTACGAAGAATTACGAAAAGGCTGTCCAACTGAATTGGAACAGTCCCCAGGTACTATTTTAAGCGAATTTATCTAGACAAATAAATAGTCCCTTGTATTCATAATGTCTATGGAAGGATCTTTTTTATTTTTTTGGAACTATTTTCTTCTAAATATCTTTTTACTATTCCACATTCCCATCTTTTTCGAGAATGCATCTGTGATATTCTCAATTTGTTGTTGTTATTGCTTCCCCAATTATCCACTTACCTTGAGATGAATTTGCAGGCACTTAACAATTGGGGACTTGCTCTGCAGGTAAAGTCCAATAATATTTTATCTGAACCAATCTATTTATTTTGCCCTTTTCATTAATGCTGTTATAAGATGATGAACTGGAGTTCTCCATGGCACAGTTTATGCACATGGCAAAAGACTTATTCTTTAATTTGTGCTCAAAATTCATGTTTTCAGGAACTCAGTGCCATTGTTCCGGCTCGTGAGAAACAGACGATAGTGAAAACTGCTATAGGCAAGGTATGTAACTCTTCCTACATTAACACCATTAGGAATCGGCAAATGGTTTCAGTAAAGTGCTTGAATATGTAGTTGAAGATTTCTAGGGGTAATTCTCCTTTTTTGTGATAACCCAATACTTTTCTTGTTTGTTTACAGTTCCGTTCAGCGATCCAGTTACAGTTTGATTTCCATAGGGCGATCTACAATCTTGGAACTGTTCTGGTTAGTTTAACATTTGCCGTCCTTCACTAATTTGGTATTATGTATTATTATTATTTCAATAAGAATATAAACTTTGACGGGTAAGAACAAAATAAAAATGGGAATAGACTACAAAATGTCGTACGCGTTGATCTTATTTGCGTAAAATCTTACAGTATGGATTAGCAGAGGACATATCAAGAACTGGAGGACATGTGAATCCAAAGGATGTCTCTCCTGATGAGTTATACAGCCAATCTGCTATATACATTGCAGCTGCGCATGCTTTGAAGCCCAATTACTCGGTAAGTTGACTCCAAACATTTTGATTAAATTACAAGTGCAGATTACAAAATCTCCTCTCTTGTTCATTAAATTACATATTTACCCCTCAAACTAACCATCTTTTAAAACCCCTAACATAATGTGAGAAATATCTACAACGCTCCAAATTAGAAGAAAAATAATAAAAAAGAAAAATATAAATTACTAATAACCTCCCGAAATATGTCTAAATTACAATAATCCACTAAATTACTTTATAACCCCCCCCCAAACTAAGAATCAGTCACAAACTGTAATAAAAAATCCTGGAATACATAAATTAATCCTAAATAGAAAAAAGGCAACCATTACTTACATTGTCACAATATCTTATCACTAGATG
>NW_012193420.1:149284-161691 GCF_000504015.1 Erythranthe guttata
GATATATAAATAGTAGAAATATTTTATTGATTGAAGTAAACAGATAATTAGGTATTAGATCGCAGCCTTTCTACCTAATCTTATAAGAACAAGTAATGAAGAAGGTGAGGTCTACGCTCCACGTGATTGGATAGTTGGGAAAAGAAGGAAAATAGTAACAACTTTGGTTTGAAATAGAGGTTTCTTTTTTGTTATTTTTTTTATTTTGAATGAAGAAAGCTCGTTCACTTTTCAATGATTCAGATTCTTCAATAGAATACCCCCATGCATTATTTTCTCTCTCATTATTTTATTGTTGAATTATATTATAACCACTACCTTCTTTTATTAATTAGGTATAATTAATAATTAAGAGGTCTTAACATATACACATCCTTCATAATTTTTTGGATAATACGCAATACTTCCCTCAAAACTAAACTCAATTGACTTGAAAGACTTTTACGCTTGCCAAATTTCTCTTTCAACGAGTGAGACTTCCCTTGAAATTGTTATATTCGTATTCCACCATTTCATTACAAACCCTAGTTCACCTACACTTTTTTACTCACGATTATTTTATATCTCCTATATTTTTATTTTTATCACTATTTTCTCTTCCATATTCTACAACCATCAACTCGCAGTCTGAGTGTTTAGGTCACTTTTCATACGGTTGTCCAAGCTCTATTTGTGCACTTTGGCCAGTTGTGGATTCATTTTTGGTCGTGTTAGAGTCTGAGTTTGTGCAGGTTTTATGAGATAAGAGTTGTAATCTTTTGACATAGCTTTTTCAATGCCACTGAAATCATGATATATGGAGCTCGGATAAGAGAGATATATGAAATCTTTTGATTTTTTTTCTTTACTTGCAACTTTTTTTTTTCTTTTTTATTATTTTTCTTTCATGAAAATCTAAGTCTCGACTTCCAAGTAAAAGTTAATGTATATTGAGTGTGATTTATACACTCAATAAAAAGTCCAAATAGATGTATATATATGTGTAATTTAAACAATATTTTGTCAAGGGTAAGAATAGAGTTTTAAAAAGTCTATCGTCAAATGGGTGAAGTGTTAGTTAATATAAAATCCAAATAGATGTATGTGTAATTTTCCAATTCATAAGGGGTCTAACAGTAATTACATATAACCTCAGGGGAGGTAAGTGTCATTTACTCTTCTTCTATATACATTTTATGATTAAATTTTTTTTACAAAAACCTGTTTGATAAGGTTAAATTGCAAAAGAACTCCTCTTATAAATGAAATAACATTTAACCCCTCAAAGTAACGATAACTAAAAAATTGGAGTTGTAAAATATCGAAATGGCCCCTTGACGAAAAAAAGGAAAAAATAAAAACAGAAAATTCAAATTTCAAATAACCCTTGGAAGTATTTCTAAATACTAATAAAAGTTCCTCTCTCGTTTATTAACATACATTTATCCCCCATTCTATCTGGAACTGGAAGGCACAAAAAACAAAGAAAAATCGTTAAATATCTAAACCTTTTCCAAATTGGAAAAGGGGAATAAAAGTAAAGGGGACGTTTGGTTATATTTTCAATGGAAATTTCTAATTTTCAAAATTTTTGATGGAAAAAGTAGATGTATTGGTTTTTGTGTAGAAATGAGAATATGTTTGGACGAAGTGGTATTTTTTGTTTTATGTAGGTGTAGAAATGGGAATATGTTTGGTTGTGGTGAATTTTCTCTATGAAAGTACGTGCAAAAGTAGAATATAATGATTGAGGATGATGATGGTGATTATGATTATTATTATTATTATTATTATTATTATTATTATTATTATTATTATTATTATTATTAGAGAGGAAAACTGGGAGGAGAGAGAGTGTAGATATTAATGATAAAAAAGAAATGAGAGGAGAGCGTGTAAATATTAATGATGAGTGATGAATAGAATGAGAGAGAAATGAGTTTGTGGAATAAAATATATATAGGTTAGTAAGTTTTAGTAGATTTAAAAATTGAAAAAAGTATGAATAGTGTATTTTCAATAAAAATTTGATAAGAAAAAATGGAATTTTCTTGATAAAATTATCAACCAAACATGATCTCGGTTTTATGAATAGTATAAACCTGGAAATTGGGTTTGGAAATAAAAACAAACATCCCAAAATTATTAAAATATCTTCTAAGCATTCGTGTGACAAGTATCTACATTGGTTAGAATAAACCCGAGTTTATAGTATATTACATCGGGTAAATTACATTTGATAGATATTTATCATTCATATACACACAAACTCACATGTATCTATGTTGGTGTGTGTAGATCAGTGGTAAAAAGCAATCTAATGTAATCTTCATCAGGTGTAGCATAAAAATAACTATAAACTTGTACATCGATTGAGAAAGTATATTTATTTCAGGAGGTTAGAATAAACCTATACATTAGGTTTTAAAACTCTCTTTACTTCAATTGTATTTTTTTACAAATTTGAAATTAGCATGGATGATAGTTTTATCATACGAGTTGAGAAGTCTTACAAATAACAATTAATTGATGGTTCTATATTATTTCCCTTTATTTCTCATTGATCAAAATAAGTTGGTTTAATTCCACTTTGCACATCTGAAATGTAGTATTTGGACACTTTGTACTCTTGAAGAAAATTAATAACACTTTGTACCCTCAAAATATAATTAATCATTATTCACAATGCTCCATGGATTGAATATTTAAAAGTCGATGAGGATAATTTCAATTTTTATTGGTTCTTTTTTTGCTCGGTGTGCAAAATAACAACTTAAATTGTTATCTTCTATCTCCAACGTAAATTCGAGCGTACAAAAAAAAATATTCTCACTATGAATTTAATCTGGAAAAAAAATTATAATCTCAAAAAGAAAAACAAACTTTTCTCACTAAATTATTCGATTGATGGATCTTTATTGTAAGAGCAACTCCAACGAGGTTATTAAACGAGTTATCAAACACATTAACCTCCATTTGACTCCCCAAATCTAAAAACTCTTTCCTACAATGGGGTTATTAAAATAGAGTTCTATTTTGATAACTCATCAATCGGAAGTAAAAATACTTCCCAAATAAATAATTATCAAATATTCTTCTAAAAAATAGGAGCACATGAAAAAAGAAAAACCTCAACAAAATTGAGTTTTCTTTTCTTTACGTAAAAATCTCAACGAGATAAAATTAAATTATCTACCCTATTCAACAAACTTCCTCTAGAAAAAAAATCTCAGAAAAATCTCAACACAATTTTTTTTTCTCTAGAGCTTCAATAAAGTTCCAAGGAAAAAAAAAAGTCTCTATGTATATATAATTTTTTTTTTCTATTTTCAAAAGGTAAAAACGTGATTAATATTGATTTTGTGGATAGTTTACCAGAAAAATCAGTTTTGTGTGATTATTTAAAATGGATTAAAAAATAAATAATATATAAATAATCATAAATTTGTTTGATAATTATTTTTTGATACTTGTCGTTGGAGTTCACTAGTTGTATAGAGATATCAAAGTATAATACTGGTTATCAAATGAGTATTAGATAACCCATTTGATAACAATGGATTGGAGTTGCTCTAATTAGTGAAAATATTTGGAAGAAAATATAAATTTTAAATAACTTGATAACAAAATAGTTGAAGGATTTATGATTTTTGTAAAAAAGAAAATTAGAATTTTAATACATGGATGAGATTTATTTTTATTTTTGCATTTTGTAGTTTGAAAATGATTGATAATTATAAAAAAAATTGACATTTGACATTTTAAAAAAATACGAATAAAAATATTAAATTACCTTCATAAGAGCAACTCCAATGGTAGATATTAAAATGAGACATCTAAACCATTAATTGATGCTTGAAATAATACTTTGGTACTTCGAAAAAACTTATATACTCCAACTCGTAGGAACCAAATAAAGTATTTTATTTTAAAAAATGTATTAAGTATTAACTATTAAACATAAATTAAAAAAGATATATTTGGTCCCTATTCCATAGGAATTTGTTAGAAAAATTATTGTTTTTACGTTGAAATTGTAGTTCCTAATTTCTAGGAATATTTGATACTTGGTTTTTTTGGGTGCATTTTTGCACCTCTAGGAGATAAAGTATCAAAAAAACTATCCTTTTGGTGCTTCCGCTGGAGAAGAAATTTTGAGTTTTGGGAATCAAAATGGAAATTTTATCATTTAATACTCCATTTGATTCCCCCATTGGAGTTGCTCTAAGGTTTAAAAAATAATCCAAGATGCATTATGCATGATTTATTGTGTTTCGAGGATGCTAAGTGCTATTAATTTTGTTGAGGGTGCAAAGTGCCAAAACATTATATTTCAATGGTGCAAAATGGGATTAAGCCAATTATGTTGGGTAAAGAATTTATAATTATAATTTGATGGGCGAAATTATAATTATAAACGATCAGTTTCGCGCTCTCTTCATTAAAACTGAAATTTTTCCATTTTTATATTTCAGAAAAATCCTTTCTTCTTCCTCTCGACTGTTGAGTGGGAATATCTCTGTGCCTCCTCGATTTCTGCTTCCTTCTTTTCTTCTTCTTCTTCCAAGGAGAATGGTGAAGAATAAAAAGGTTCTATATATATATATATATATATAGATACTCCTAATTTAAATTAAAAAAAAAAACTAAAAGAAGGAAAAGATGGGATTAATCTCACACAGAGTGAAGAGAAGCGATTTGAAAATCGGGGACCATATCTACACATGGAGGAATCTCTTCATCTACACTCATCACGGTTTCTTTCTTTCTTTCTTTATTCTTCTTTCCCTTTTCTCCATTTCTGTAATCATTTTCGTTAATGCATTCCTATTTTTCGGGCACATTTTCTTTAAAATTTGTCTTTTGTGTACAAGATTTTCAAACCCTTCAATTCAAATGCACCCCCCAAGTGTTTGTGAAAATGATTCTTCCATAATTTTAGGGTCTATTTGGATGGAGGGATTTGATTTCGGGAATGGATTTGAAATGAATCCAATTTTGGAGTCATTTGAAATCCACCACTATTGCTCCAAAAAACAACTAAAAAAGAGGGGTGGGGATTTGAAATCCATCTCCAAATCCCTCAATCCAAACAAGTCCGGGGGATTTGTTATTATGGATCTGAAATCCCTCCATCCAAATGCACCCTAAGTGTTTTCTTGGAGAGAGAGAACAAAAAATAGCTCCCGAAGGAAAATGAAGCTGATGGTTTTTCATTCTACATTGTATTTCAGGCATCTACGTCGGTGACAACAAAGTGGTGCACTTCACTCTTGACCAGGGTTCGAGTTTCTCATCGTCCTCCGTTTCGACTGTACCGATTGCCTGTCTGAATTTTCCAGACAGCTGTTGCTCAACGAGTGGAGTCATTATCTCTTGCCTGAATTGCTTCCTTCAAAATGGATCTTTGCACCGTTTTGAGTACGGAGTTAGTTTCCTAGCTTATAGCGCTAAAATCCGAGGCGGCTGCACTGCTGCAAAATCCGACTCGATGGATGTGGTGTTTTACAGAGCTATGTATTTGCTTTGGAATGGATTATTTGGGGACTATGATTTGTTCAGTAATAACTGTGAGGACTTTGCTCTCTACTGTAAAACGGGATTGCTTGTCCTTGCCGGGACAGATTCTTCTTCGGGAGGCAGCAGCGGTCAAGTGATGTCTGCTGTAGCGGGCCCCACTTCTGTGATTCTTTCTTTGCCCCTTCGAATATTCTTCTCGAACCCAATTGTTCTTACAGCAGCAACTACTTTCTATTTGTCTCGTTATGTTTGTGACATTGGTGTGTGCGATGATGCAATTAAGGTTAAGGTAGAGGACTTAGCATCGATCCGTGGTAATCAAACTTCGGCGAGGCGGCTCTAATTTAAAGTGATTGATCGACTTTAATGATAGAAGTTCGATCTTTATTTCCTTCAATCTTTTTTGTATTTGTTTTTCGGTTCATTGTATTGGGAGTTTTCAAATTACTCAATCCAAACGGGCCCTCTATGGATTTATTATTACGGATTTAATTTGAAATCGCTCCTTCAAATCCATCCCCATCCAAATGCACCCGAAATGTTTAATGCAAATTAGTATGCGTTCTGAGTTTATGGTGTATTATTATGTTTGTCGATCAAATATATGTTTTTCTCTCGAAACATGTATTTGAATGTAAGGAATGACAATACATTTGCTTGGAAAAAAAAAACGAAGTTTGGCCTCCGTTTTCTCGGAAGAAATATTTATACTGGTAAATCACACAATCAATAAAAGTATTTTTATACACAACCAAGAAACTCAAAAGGGAAGAACTAAAACAAATTCAGAAGTTAACCTATAACTACTCGACACGTCAGCTTCAATATTGAATGAGCCTACCCTATTATCAACTATGAAGAAAACATATAAGGTAACAATTGTTCTCTTGTTACAAATACGATACACACCGAAAAAACCCTAATCGAAAAAACATATATATATAAATTCTACCTACCACACAATTTAAGCAAATCGTTATCAGCTTCGAAACGAGCATTTTGGCTCCAATGCACTATTCTTTTTCGTATACATTTTACTTTTTATTGACCGTCGTTAGTCGTCACAAATTTGCACATTGAATAGCATCGGCAAAGTTGACGGGAAACGAAGGTTGGTAGTTGTTTGAAGAAGGCATGGCTGAGCTAATAACGTTACTGAATCCGTCGCTACTTGTATTTGTCGCTGAAGTTTGTCCGCTCATTTGCAATAGCTGAATTAGCGACGAAAATATTTCGTGACGTGTCACAAGCCGATTTCCCTGCAGAACAAAAATATTTAAAAACTTCGGTCAAATATATATACAACACCTAAAGATTTTTATTTTATTTTTTAAAATGTTCAGTAATTTCTACCTCAGCCTCTACCATGAAGTGAGCCCATATCTTGTTCGTTTCGCGAACTTCCATCACTCCCTTTAGGACAATCAATCCGAAACCTCGTATTACATCAACAATCTCTAAAAAGAAACCTTGTTCTTCACAAAGCATCTGCACGGAAAAAAAAAAAAGATATTTAAAAAAAACGGTTATACGAGACCAGGATTGGAAAAACTACGACGCGATTCATGTCTTACCTCGATAAGCATTTGACCAGGGGTAGTTAAGTCCTCGACTATAAGCGGACAAACCATGGTTTGGTCACCAACTTCACACGCCCACGTAACTTCGTTACTCTGTTTCGCCTTCGTCTTATCGAGTTGTTTCAAACTCACCGTATGCCTTTGAAGACTCTGCATGAAGTTCATATGCTTAATGGTCCGCTCCAACAAACGGTCGATGCTCATCTGCCACGTCAGCAATTTACCATGTCACGAAACTATTATAATTATTCTTAACATATTAATTTACGTAAGAATTGTACTCACCTTTTCACCGTTCGGAATGAGCTCCCTCAGTTCAGCAAGCCTATCTTGGATCATTTGACGATCTTTAGGCCTCGGTTTTGAACCTGCTTTAGCCTTTTTCTTCGAGGGTTTTGCTTGTTCGTCAAGCTTCCTCGACGAACTAGTGGGTCCCGCATCTGTACAGCTGTTACTATTACGCGAGCCTTCACAGTTGACTTCTTCAATGCTGCTCATTCTTCCATCAAAACTATGAACAACGCCTTCGATCTTCACTCCATTGTCGATTTTTCTTCTTTTAGCAATAGAAGAATACGAAGATCTATCCTCGTATCTATTGTCACTAGCAATACCGTCCAGAATCCGGTCCAGGCCTATTTTGGTAAATAAGCTGTTCGAGGGGCGGTTTTTCGGTCCGACAAATTTCAAATCATCGACGGGAATCAAAGTCTCGTTCCAACCGAGCGGCTTATTGAAAAGCTTGCCAATCTCAAACGGGCCCGCACTTTTATTAGCGTCGGTATTAGTTCTCAAGGCGTCTGTCACCGAACTCTGCATTGAATTAGTCGGAATATTCTCTTCAATGAAAACCGGGGAGCTATTTCTCGATAATGGAACAAGCCCGTTTGCATGTGGTTGAGGAGAAAACCATTGAAAAGGGTCGTCATCGTTTTTCAGGCCGTGTTTGGGGATGACATCAGCGAAATCGCTTTCTTGAAAAAAGTCGTCCAACGTTGATAATAAGCCACTTGACGACGATGGTCTTTGAGCGTTGTTATTACAATCATTTGTCTCGAGCCCGTATGTCGTAAAATGAGGCCAAGAAGATGTTAGAACAGAGCAATCGCTGTTATTGCTAAGCGTTTGATTCGCCGAACAGTCGAAGAAATTTTCAGAATCTAAAAGGAACTTTTCTATTGGATTCTCGGTAAGTAAATTATCTGAAGTGGAGGAAGGAAATGGTGGTAACGAACAAAACGCCATTTCCGAATCAAGAAAACGGCTATCGAACAAAGGAGAAGGTTCGCTTGGTAAGAGCCTCGTTTCTTGAATTTCGTCTGTTCCTCCGAAAACCCTTTTCACTTGACTGACAAATTCTTTCGTCTCGGGATTCTGTTGAGCATTTGGCAGATGGGAACTAAAAAATGTAAGAAAAATGACAATGTGTGCTTATATATATATATATATATATATATATATATATACTTATGATGTTCACAAAAGAGTACCTTGTGAGTTGATCCAAATTGTACAACGCCCCAAGGTTCGATTGAGATTAGAGCGATAGTCTGCAAAAAACAAAATTTCGATAATAAATACTACGAACAAATGTGGTTAAAAAATTAAAGATTGTCGAAAAAACGAACACACGAAATGAAACTAAAACGAATGCGTAAATTAAATAGGCACCTTTATCCCCATAGAGAATTGGGAATTGAACTCCGAATCATCATCCTGTTGAAAGACGTATATATAAACGGTTTTTTCGATATTAGACGCAGTTTTTACTAAGTAAAATTTCTAAATTTAACTCGGGCGATAATTAGTCGAAAATTTATTATATATACCTGCAAAAACTCGAGACTTTCGAATGATACTAAAGAATTTAGGCTTTGATTATATGCATCTGAATGGATCCATTGGTGGTTTTTCGCAAACGCAACTTGTCCGATTACCCTGCCACAAAAATTCAAAACTTGTCGATTTAGAAATTCGTTACTTTCCTATTTTTCGCAGATAAACGAATATTATGGATTTCGACGAAAAAAAAAAAGATTTTATATATATATATATATATATATATATATATATATATATATATATATATATATATATATATATATATATATATATGGCTTACCCTCCTCCCACAACATGTACTTGAAGAAGCAAGTTATCAATGAGAAGAGCCATTTGTTCTTCATAGTAGGTGTCTTTTACTGTCAATAATCTGCATGCACAAAAGTTTAAATTTTTATTACTAATAAATAAATAATTCAAGAACTTATAATCAAGATTAAATTAGGGCCATAAATTAATCCAGCAAAAAAAGAAAAAGAAAAATGGAATATGCTTTTCTAGACATCAATCATCATCACACAGAAAAGGGAAAAGAAAAAGGAAAACTCTTTATACATAATTTCTGATTTAATCACAAGAAAACTTACATCTGGATGAAAAAGTAACTGTTTTTAAGACAGTGGGTTTTTTTGCAAGAAAAAAAATTAACCAGATTGAACACAGTTGACAAACCAATAGATATTTGAAGACACTCAAATCTTTACTATGAAGAAGGAATCATATAGAAAATTAGAAAACCCTATACTATGAAAAACTAAAACATGAAGAGAGAGAGAGAGAGAGAGAGAGAACTCACAAAGAATTAGTCTGATGAAAACCCCAGAAAATTCCATAACACCATCCATTACTGCAACAAAGAATCTTGAGGGCTTCCTTTATAATTGAATCACACTTTTCTGCAGACATTTTTTTTTTGTTTTTTTTTTTTGGTTTTTTGCAGGAAGAAAGAACCAAGAATGCAGCACCAAATCCCTTCTCAAGTGAGTGAATGAAATGAATTCTCTCTCCTCTATTTCTCTTTCTAAGTTGTCATCAAAACCCAGAACTCATCATCATCATCAAACAGCTGAGATCACAGCCCAAGAAAAAAAAACACACACACACAGAAAAAAGAGATAAAAATGCAGTCTTTACCACACTAGGCAAAAAGAAAACAAGGCAAACCTTGGTGGGAGTGAAAGTTTTTTTGGCTAGGTTTGAAGCTAAGGTGCTTGCTGCAGCAAAAGCAGAAAAAAAGAAAGATAGATAGAGAGAGATGTAGAGAGAGAAAACACACAGTGTGTGTGTTTTGGGGGTAAGGGAAAAAACAAAGAATGATTCTGGGAGAGAAAGTTTATCAACTTGTAAGAAGAAAATAGGAACACTAGTAAAAATAGCACTGTGACCTAAAAGGATGACGTTTTGGATGTTGCTTCTGAACCAAAAGCTTAAAAACAACTCATCATATATCATATATATATATATATATTTTATATGTATATGTGTATGTATATGTATATATAAAAGTACAACAACAAAATTACAGAAAATTGGGAAAAACTATAAAAGGGTCAGGTGAGAGAGAAGACAAGAAAATATAGCAGACGAGTTTAAAGTGGATTTAATATATAGATACAATATTGATACTACTTTGTATATATGTGTATGTATATATTGGCGAGAGAGAGAGAGAGAGAGAGAGAGAGAGAGAGAGGGAGGGGAGTAAAAGTTTTAACCAAAGAGAATTTCCTCATTTATGCAAATGCATTTATGGATTCTTTATCTGTCTTTATTGCCAAGAATATCTCTGTGGGGAGATTTTCAGCTGTGAGGGATCTTATTTTGCAATTCTTGGTCATTTCTGACTTTCTGTTTTTAGGGTGTAATTAAAAAAATTAAAAAAAAACTATTTATTTATTTATTTATTTTTCGATGAGAAATGATGATGGTTGTCCTAATATTTGAGGTAGGTGTGGAGCACATAATTAATTAATTAATTATATTATCTGAAATTTTATTTGTTATTATATATATATACTAGCATTTTTCCCCCGGCCCTTGCGATGCACGGGATATTATATATTTAAATAGTGAAAAAATAATAATCAATTTAATACATAATAAGAAAATATAATATACTAATATATAATAAAATTTAATAATATAGTATTATTCATATTGAATTTATAGTTTTATCTCTTAATAGATATATTGATATATGAAAATTAGAAGATCAATAATTTTTGAAAATTATAGTCAAAAAAATATTCAAAATAAATAATTACATAAGTAGTAGGATTCTTCACGGGTTAGTTTTAATTTTAATAATTGTTAAAAATTATAGTTATAAATTAGTAGAGCAAAAATATTAAAAATAAATAATTATAGAAATACCATTAGGATTTTTTAGGGTTGTCCAGCGTTTCTTTCTTTTATATATAAGATATATATATATTAATATTGTAGTACTATATTAATTAACACAATAAAAATGTGAAAATAAAATAAAAATTGAAGTACTAAATCTTACTTTGTTTGACTAATTACTATTGATTGTTGACTATGGTAAAAATAAAATATATATTTTCTTAATTGATGTATTAAATTGTTTATTTGACAATAATAAATAAACCCTAATAGATGAGAAATGCTAAAAGAAAATGAGTTTGAACCTATAACGTCAAGAGTAAAACGAGACCGTAAGATATATATCGAGAGAGATGGTGTTTGTTCTGGTCAAATCTATGCTATACCCGGTGAAAGTATAACATAAAGACTTGTCGTTTTTATTTAAATAAATGACGATGATTAAATTGTTTATTTGACGATGAATAAACCCTAATGGATGAGAAATGCTAAAAGAAAATGAGTTTGAACCCCTAGCCTCGAGAGTAAATCGAGACGATAAAATATCAAGAGAGATGGTGTTCTGGTCAAATCTATGCTACACTCAAAAAAAGTATAACAGAATAAAGACTCGTCGTTTTTATTTAAATAAATGAAAATTATATATCATGAATATGGTGTATGTTATTGTGTTGTCACAAAAGTAGATAATCATTTTGAAATTAGAATTAGTTTTAATAAACTATATTAAAAATATTTATGGTCAAAACTTTTAAATCAAAACTTATTATGTACTTAAGGTTTGACTTGAAGAAATTGGAGGTGTCCCCCCAGCACGGCAAGAATGATGGAAGTGTCAATCTTGGTTTTAAAATTTTAAAAAAGCAACTCCAACATCTCAGCACAAAATATTTATGATTTGTCCCCTTTCAAAAGGTTTTTCAAACAAGAAGGCCTGCAATTTTTTATTTAGGTGCTCAAAATATTTATTTGCATATGTCTATTTTCTACATTATGGACAACTTAAATAAATTATAAATATACAAATTATTAAATTATTTAAAATTAAAAAGTCTCCAATTTTAATTTTGTCTTGTGCCAAGCAAAATTATAATAACCTTTTTTTCTAAGGCATAATAAAAATTTAAAAGACCATTTTAT
>NW_012193420.1:164991-190001 GCF_000504015.1 Erythranthe guttata
CTAGTTAATTAACGTCCAAAATCAATTAAACTTTAATTGTTGGATTCTTGAATCATTAAAAATTAATACTCGTCAATGATTGATATTATGAGCGATATCTTCCTTTTCTTCAAGAAATTAATGTTGAATATTCATTATTAAAAAGATGAATACTGGCTTTATTATATTCAATCTATGTTTTACAAATAAACTTTAAAGTCAAATATAATATTTCTAGCCTTGAAACCCTAATTAAGAAATTTATTTGTTGCTCTAATATATAAGTATTCTTCTTTTTCTACGTCGTGTTATGTTTATGTTTGATACGTTGTGTTAACAAACCAAGCTCAAATAAAGTTTTAACGAACAATGACAAATTGATCGAAGAATTGGGTTTGATTAACAAACATACGTGTAGATAATAAAATGAACACAAACGAGGGCCTTTTGTGTGTAAGGTCTAGGGCTGGACATGGTTCGGTTTTATCGGACGATAATTTTGTAGTCGGGCCGATGATCGATCTTCATTTTACTCAAAAATCGGTTGATCGTGTAATATCGGCCAACCAACTTTTTAATAATAAAAATGCATTATAAATATTTAATAAATAGAAAAAAAGCTCTTATTTTTAAAGTTAAGAATTTTTGCAATAAAAGTTTTCTCAAAATTTTAAATATCTTGTAAATAAACTTTTAAAAACATCTTACATTATTATTAAAAAAATGAACGATAATCCTCAAACCGACCCATTATTTATCCGACAAATCGGTTGGCAATCATTATCCGACTTATAACGATCAGGCCAGTAATAATTTTCAATATTCAACAAAATCGGGCGATCCACTCGGGTCAAATAGGTAATTCACCTGATCAATCCCTGCCCAGTCCTAGAAAATTCTGTTAAACCACAACAATGAACAACATATTTAAGAGGAAAACCCAAAAATCAAGAAGAAACAAATTAAATAAATAAATAATTATCCTTCCAAATTTATTATTATGCGTGATAGCTGGTGGAAGGCGGGGGGTTTGAGACAATAATTGGCCGGAGAATAAAAGAGGAGAATATTCCGGGAGAAACACGAGGCAAGCCTATTGTATATCGAGCAGTCCACAGTCCCCACCTCGGGAACTGAGAATGTTTTCACTTTTACACCAATCCAGCCGGTGGGCCCCGCCCCCCACCACCCCCGCCCCCCGCCCCCCTCTGTAAAAATGTGGGGTTTGAAGGGATCATTTTCTGGGCATTTTTCTGCAAATGCCCCCCTCTAAATTAAAGTAACCCCCTTCCCCATTTTCTCTGTGTTTCAATTGCTATAGAAATGCTCAATTCACATTCACCATCATTGGATTCCATTATTATTTATTTTAT
The DNA here is from genome assembly GCF_000504015.1 of Erythranthe guttata. The sequence continues at coordinate 166,344 of NW_012193420.1, forward strand.
TTAATAAATAAAACATATCTATATTCCTTTCATCATACACTAAAATCCTACTCAATTATCACAAATTTATAAAATTATATTATATATATAAAATTAAATGTTTTTTTCAATATATATTTGATGTTTTAATCATACAAAATCATTTAATACTACTTTAAATTTTAACACTCTCTCTCTTGTCGTGGATAAAGAAATATTTGAGAAAATGTAAAAAAAAAAGATGTAATTAAAAAAGATGTATGAGATTTATATACTACAACAATAGAACATTAATAAATTAATAATATCGCTTAAATAATAATTTCTTTCTTTCAGTCTAGACTCGGTAAAAACATACTGAATCAAGCCCAACTCAGTAAAAACATATTGAACTATTAATTTGATAATTTAATATTTTGTTGCATTAATAGAATTTTGCTAGATGAATTATCCGGTAGTTATATTTTCGTGGCCCATATTCAGCATAGATTAAGCACGGACTGTAAACAACATTTTCGTGCAACCTTTTTTATTTTGTCACACAAACATTGGACTACACAATGATAAATGATTTGATATATGATATAATTTTGACTTCGAGACATAAATAAGACATCATTAATTCATGTTTTTTACAATGTCCTAATGCAAATCATAGGTTCACAACAAGAACTAAATGCTATACTATAGTACATTCAAAATGCAAATAAATAAGCTCGAATAAATTCATACGAGCTTAAGTTCAAAATCAAGAGTCTGCATTTTTTGAGTTGAAGCGCGTCGGAAAATTTCACTAATCAACTTCAAAACTTTAAAACATCTAGATTAAGTTAAAATTATAATAATATTTTCCAGGCCAATTTATAAACTTTTGAAATCAATCCCAATCAAATCATGTCCAAAAATAATAGAAAAAGAAAATATTTTAGAAGATTTGATTAGATTTTATAATATAATTATATATAAAACTATTGAAAAATACTTACATATGAAGGAAAACAGGCATATTATTGTCCTTTCGACTACTTTGATTTGAGATTTAGTAGAAATGTTGCATTCTTTGAAATAATTCATTTGAACTTAAATGAAACAATATATCGAATTACAATAATTGGTGAATTGTGTGTCCTTCAAATATTCGATGTAAGAATTTAGGCGATGTTTGGAAGTTTTCTATTTTCTCCAGAACAATTCCGAAAAAATTATCTTCCCATCATATTTGATTTTGACTAGTACACCAAAAAATAAATAAAAATTATTTTATTTTTTCAATTAAATCTGTTAAATTTTGATATTATATATGATTTGTCTATAAAATATTTTATATAATAAAACTAACATGTAGTTTGAAAAATAAAATAACCTTTTAAAGTATTTAACCAAATGTCACAAAGTTACTACTCATAAAATTATCACACATTTGTCACACAAAAATTGCATAAAGTGGAAAGAAATTATCCCCACCCAACAAGAATAGCTAAAAAAGAAAAGAAATAAAAGCTGAAATATCATGCTTTGTGGGTATCCAAGGTCCATTGTCTACATAGGTGAGGAACATCCATAATTTCTCATGATATTTCATATATTAGCTGTATTATTATTATTATTATTATTATTAATTTATTATTTTTATTATTATTATTTTATTATTATTATTATTAATTTATTATATGTATTGTTATTTATTTTGGGTGGGGTCCACATGATATCTAGTGTGACAATCTTGACTTAGCCACTTCCCTTTTAAGGTTTTTTGCCTGCCCAAATAATCTACCTATTTTTAATTATTAATCGCCCAATTTAATTTTTTTATTTTTTGTTTTCCCATTATAACTTAAACATGAAATAATTGACTTGTGTTTTATATCAGCCTATATATCTCAATCAATCTTTTGCCAATGCCCTTCTTTTTCTTCAATTGTATACATCGCTTTACAATGGAATCCTAATCAGGGACCACTTCACATTCAACTATAAATTTATATTTATATATACATGTTTATATATAGAAATATAAATTTATTTTTGTAAATAGAAAATTAGAGGGAGGGGCGTAATTTTGTACCGGGTCGATTCAAGTTTTTACTTTGAAATTTGAGTCGGTTCCTACTAAGAAAGATTGCGACCGAACTATTTTTGGCGCAATAATCTTGTCTCACGCTCTGCAAATATTTGGTCACAATATAATGTGGCGTACGTCGCCATTTTATTCATTTTTTTCTCATATATATTGGGACTACATAAAAAGTGAAAAAAAATAAAAAAATAAAATCCTATATAGAGATTGGGGTCATTGAGATGCTACATCCAGTGAAATATACCATGTAATTTTTAACCATTAATGTGGTGATTGGTGAAATAACTTTCCAGTAAACACATATACATATGGATGTGTGATTATGTGCAGATCAACGGTTAATAATCACCCGATGCATTTCATGAGGTGTAGTATGAAATAAACCGAGGATCGGAGACGCGTTTTCAGGGAGCTTGATTACCGTTCTCTTATGCAATGCAATACTTTCAGTTTATAATTTAGTCGCCTTTTCAAGAACACACTCCTAATCATAACCGTTGAGAATTAAGTCAACGGAATCCTAGAGGTTTTCTTTTTCTTTTTTGCTCTTTCAACTTTTGCCTCTCTTGATCAAATAAGATATATTACTAAGTTAGCATAATTATAAAAGAAAAAAAAAAAAGAAAAGAAAAAAAAGAAAAAAGGAACCCAATCTTTTCATTTATATTGGATTCTTCAACTTTTGGAGGCCTAGTTAATTTAGTAGTTGGGATTATGTTTGATTTACAATATAATTAAACTTTGATCAAATGTTTGAACTTTAAGTCTCAAAACTATGATGGTAATTTAAGCCCGATCAGTCGAGAACTCACTTCGGCCGCCTGCCTGCACGGCCCGATTTTTAATAGGGCTGGTAAGGTTTTTGAATTTTGTATATGTAGGTTGTAGCTGATGCAGAGGTGGCGAATGTGGAATTGTGTGGGGCCAAGTTTTTTCGAACCGGAACGACGAGGGGAGCTAAACACACAACTCTGTGATGTGCGATGAATTTTGGCGTTTCGAGGTCGTTTAGGCCTTCAAAACGACGTTTTTGCTATTTTAGGAAAATTTTAAATAATTTATAATTAATTCTAGAAAATCCGGATTTGAAATCCGCAAGTTGGGATGTTTCCAATTTTCAATATTCTACTAGGTTTAGGAGTTATTTCGTTTTTGCCTTTTTTCGGTAATTTTCTCGTTTTCCTAGTTTGATTAGGGGTTTTTCGTTTTCTTTAGTATGAATAGTTGCTCTAGGGTTTATTTTTCATCATCTTTAATTATCAATATATTTTTTGAATTTTCTCTCAATTATCTGGTAGATTTCAGAGTTATCGTGTCCTATAGGATTAATTCGTAGAAATTAATTCGTTTTTGTGCTTCAGTTCTGCGTCAGTAGCAGCTACGAATTTCGGAAAACATGCTGCCCATCCAAACCTCATATATTTGTATATTTACTTTTACCAATTTTTATACACTATTTATATTATTGAAATACTAATTTTTAGATTTAAAAAAAAATTAAAATATAGTTTTAACGGAATTTTTAGATCTAAACGACAGTTTTCTTATTGATAAAAATAAAATAAAAATCATGATAGTTTTTCCTCTAATTAATTTGATATGTTTGTTTTGACCACAGACAAAAATGATTGAGAGTCCAATCGATGCCTTGATATGATTATAACAAAATAAAACATGAATACAAATTGATGATGATGATGATTTAGATTCGTATCGTCGAAATACTTAAAGGACCTTAATTGATGATGATTTATTGATACATGATATTCACTTTCTCTATATCTTTTTCACTTTGCAAACGCATTTATATAGACCTTGTGATCACGACAACGATAATGGAAATATTAAATAAAAGTAGTAACAACAGAACAATGTAATTACTATCACTAACCCAATTCTTAGTCGATGACCCGTGTCATGAATAGCGATATATATATCTTGCTCGTTTGAGCATTTAGTGTATGTAGACATTGAGTTTCATCAACGTTTGCGTAGAGACAATAGCATACTTGAGCAGGGCGCATATTCAACGAGTTTCAATGACCAAGTCTCAGGACTTGTCGCCGATTCCTAAGGAGTGATGCAGGTGCCAAGGAGAATCCCTAACAGGAGTGTGTATTGATGTTAGGGATTAACTTGCTCTTTTCAGACGAGGACATACAATATTTTCTACACGTATGTAGTCTACTATTGGATTCGAATCAATTTACATATGTTTCTAATTCGATGGAGATATGTGAGTTGAAGGAAATGTACTTAAGTTAAATATAGAATTAGAAGGTTCTTATAGGCATTACATTATCTAATATAAATTGATAATTTGAAGGGAGTCAAGTGTGCTGCAAATGCAATATATCAGACCAAAAATTATGTAAGAAAGAGAAAAAAAAAAAAAAAAAAAAGATTGAGACAATCCGAAGACAAAATTTAGGCAAATCAGTTGAGTTGCATTTATTAACAAAAGCAGGTATAAAACTAACTAATCATTCAATGATGTAAATCGCGAGTTTCAAGGAGGTCAATTCTCAGGCCCATTATATATCATAGGGTGCCCCATCAATCAAACATATGGACCCCCACCCACAAATAAATTAAATAAAATATATATATAAATAAATAAACAAAATAAATAAATAAATAAATAAAGAAGAAAGAAGAAGGTGCAGAGTATAAACAAAGAAAGAGTGAGGGTAGTAGATGGGTAAATCTTGAATGGATTTTGAAATGTTTGAATTTTGTTTTGAGCATTTATTTTACTCATTCTAAAAGCTCAATGTCTTTTCATTTTTAACAATTGTTTCTTTTTAATGCGTCAAATAAAGTTAGTTTAGTTTAAGAGGCAATTATAATTTAAACCTTTAATCAACTAACTATATCACATTATCTTTGTCTATTTGGAGGAGTATCACTTTTGGTTCAAACGATAATTTTGAGCTCTCTAGCTTGTTCGAGTTTTATATGGGTTGTCAACGCGATTATTTCAGAGATTAACATTTTATTTAAAATTACAATAAGTGGACTGTGTTTTAAAACACAACTTTTAACATGTTCGCTCGAACATTATTGTTTGTAGTTCAAGGCATTACATTTTATAATGTGCTAACAATTGTGTTATATGCTGCCGCCTGGATTATCTTGTTGGTGGATCTAGAGTGCGGATTCAAGTGGCGTGACTTTAAATTATTTTGTCAATGTTTTCTAAATCGAGTTTGTCACTATGATTTTTATGTCCGGTGTTGTTTAATTTGCATCTCTCTTTGATTTGGGCGTGCTAAATCCCACACTAAAATTTACTAAATTCCTCAGATAAATCAAAAAAAATTCTCTCTCTGCTTATATTGTTTCTAACTTCTCTCTTCAAATTTTATCAAAGTCACCCAAAATTCATTAATTTTTCACGTGAATAATCATAAAAAATGAGTTCAATTTTATTAATATTTATTCAATTTCATTAAACTTTTTTAATTATTCAAATTTATATCAATTCGATTTATTTTTTCTCAAATTCCAACTTTATTTTAGTTTGGACACGTGAAGATTTTTCTCAAATTCGAACTTGGAATGCTAGAGACTTTATTAGTATGTAATTTTGTGAAAAGGTTAGAGAAAAAGAAGAAACATACAAAAGAAGAAGAGAAGATTCTAGAGAGATAAAGTATTTTCATTTGTGTCCAGGATTTGGTAAAATTAGTGTGATATTTTAGCATTTCAGTTTTGATTTTGAAGTTTAATGAGTTCGAGCTCGAGCTCGAGCCGACCAAAACAGCAGAGCTCGGCTCGTTCACACCTCTAATCGAAGTAATATATCCAATGCATTATCTCATTAGAATTTCTAACTATGTTTTAGGGGTGATTATAATCATCTATACCACAGAAAACTTTAAAGTTATTTAAGCAAACATGTGGGATTTTGATGTAATTTACCCTAAATTTATCCCCTAAACGTATAATAATTTATGAATATGATAACTCAGAAGGAATAATATAGCAACCTGATTTTCTCATTATTCCGCGCAACAGCGGTCACTGTACCCAACGGACAGTACAACACAGAGCCGTCGATAGTCAAATCGACGGTTGTGATTCCGAGGGGGCACAGTGTCGGTGAATAAGGCGGCATATTGCTGCACTATACAGAGTGGCGGTTAGCTTTATCGTACCTGCAGGGCCCACAGGATAATGCGGTCCCCTTGTAAACTCTAATTCTGCCACGTCATCGATTTTCTTTTCTTTATCTGATGGGCTTTGCATTTTGTGAGTATTTATTCATGGGCTTAAATCAGTCCAATTTTGCATGGGCCGAATCTACTCATAGAACTCACATTTCAATATTTTTATGTTTTTGAAGAGTTTATAAGGGGAAAAAAAAATATTATTTTCGAACTTTTTACACCAATTTCAAATAAAAAATGTACATTCGAAGGTATTTTTGTTAAATGAACGAACAAGAGATTTCTATCGAAACCGAAAAATGTCGGGTTGTTATTGCTAATGAAATTACATTTGAGGCCCTTTTCTAAAATTTGAGGGATTTATATTTTAATTATATAATTTATGTATAAACTTATTTAACTAATAAGTTAAATAAGACTTTTTAGTATTGGCGCGTTTTTTGACTTCCAAGTGGACCAAATACATTAAAGTATTAAAGTTGGTATTTCAATCTAGAACAAAACAAAGAATACCTATATCTAATTTGATCTAATATAACAACTATTATTAAAGTATGAATGTTTTTCTTGACTTATAATTGGACTAAAAGCTCAACATATTTTATTTTATTTTGAATTTTTTAAAATATAAATTGGTCTACAATTGAATCCAAACTGCATAGAACTCTTAACTAATACTATCATTCACATCCTCAATACCCTCAAATTTAATTGAAACAACTACCAATAAACAAAAATATAATTTATTATTTTTATAAATGATAAAAAATAAAAATAAAATGTAATCAAAATAGGTGTTGGGTAGATGGGCATTTTTTTTTTCTCAAATGAATGAGTCATAACTGAAAGTCATGGCTATACAACTATGATTGTAGGTCAAATTAAGTACACATAGTATATTTATATAGATATATTTATATATATATATATATATATATATATATATATATATATATATATATATATATATAGACACACACACACACATGTTCACAATCTATACACATAACCTTCTCCTACTAGCTAAATTTTAATGGATTCCACTAGTAGTAGTGTTGCTCTTTGCTTCGCCATTATTTTAGCAGCAACGACGAATTGTACCGCCGCCTACGACGGAGAATTGAAGGCATTGGTTGCGAGCGGTTGGTGGCCAAAAAATAACGCGTCCGACGATTATTGCAAGTGGAATGGCATAACTTGTGACGATGCGGGCCATGTTGCGGAGATATACATGCATGGATATTACGGCGATCATACGCTTGAGGAGTTGGATCTACTTGCTCTTCGACAAATTGCTAGACTCGATCTCGGGGGATTGAGGTTCTTTGGCGGCATCCCCCCACAAATTGGTGCTCTATCCAAACTAACTTATCTCAATTTGTCCTGTAATCGTCTCACAGGCGATTTGCCTCTTTCACTGGCGAATCTCAACAAATTAGAGTCGCTCGACATTTCTCGTAACCATATCGTTGGTGCCATCCCACCTGGAATCGGAAATCTTACGAGCTTGGTTACTCTTGATTTGAGCCGCAATTACAATCTCCAAGGTAATCTGCCTCTTTCACTAGCAAATCTCACCAAATTAGAGTCGCTCGACATTTCTAATAACCGTATCGGTGGTGCCATTCCACCCGAAATAGGAGATCTTACGAGCTTGGTTTCTCTTGATTTGAGCAACAACTTTTTTATCAACGGCTCTTTGCCTTTTACATTGGGCCGATTAACGAGATTGAAATCTTTACAGTTAAGCGGTAACAATTTGGAAGGTAATTTTCCAATCTCACTCACAAATCTCACCAAATTAGAGACGCTCGACATTTCTCATAACTCCATCCGCGGTGCCATCCCAGCGTCAATAGGAGATCTTACGAGCTTGGTTTCTCTTGATTTGAGCAATAACCAACTTGAAGGTATTCTGCCTCTTTCACTCTCAAATCTCACTCAACTAGAGTCGATCGACGTTTCGTATAACTATATTAATGGCTCTTTGCCTCTTACCATGGTCGGGCTAGCAAGATTGAGATCTTTTCAGTTGAGCAATAACCGTCTCGACGGTTTTTTTGGCGCGAGGATTGTGGAGCTTCCTTCAATCGAGACGATCGACGTAAGTAGAAACTCCATTTATGAACAAATACCCGTTGGGTTCGGATATCGTGTTAGTAAGTATATATCGATTGTCGACCTTTCCTACAACAATCTATACGGTGGAGTCCCGGAATCTATTTCTTTTCTATATGGAATAAATGTATCATATAATAATTTACAAGGTCCAATTCCATACAGAGTTTGGGAGAGGTGATACGCGTAAAACCTACGTATGAAAAACCGCAAGTGTACAGTATCGCGTTTTGTAGAATAGTGAATTCCAGATATCGATCCACAGGGAATTAAGTTCCTAAATCTACCAAGTACCGTAATTATACTATCCTAAACTTTATCTAGACGGGAGAAAAAGATGGGAGATGACATGAAGCCAAAAGGAAACAAAAATAATAAAAACAACGGTCCGCCAGTATACGCGAGGAATTCCGACGTGTGATGGCTTCTAGGGAAAAATCCACCAGTGTACTATCGATAAAGATCTACAGATCCGAATCTATTGTCAATTCTATGTTCGCTAACCCAGACACTAAAATACCCTAACCCCCGTCTCCAGTGTAGTTAGAGTCTACCCACAGGTCCGACGTCTCCGTTCAGAACCTGATATTAAGAGAGCATTTAGGTCAAGTCCTTAAGGGCTACCCGAGGTGCATCACGTCTCCGTTTCCACAACCCGAGCTATGCTTTCCTAAAATCAAACGAGAAATCCTCTCTCGAGTTCATTCCCATTTAGAATCAATTCAACTGTTGGCCAAACAATCGAAAGCATTTAATACATGAAAACATAAACAGAATCAAAGAACGACAAATAGATCACAGATCTGGAAATCAAAATCAATATATACAAGGTTTCATTTCCCCTAAAAGAAAATGCTCAGTTCATTACAAACATAGCATCAAAATGAAGAACACGAGAAATCATAAACTAAACGTAAAGAAAAAGCTTATGAAAAACCCGAGTCGAAACCCTCGTCGAAGCTTCCCGCGAAGAACTGGCGAGAACCGAAGAGAAAACCGAAGACAAGGCCGAGATATAATCGAGATATTATCGAGATATCGAAAAATTAAAAGGAGACCTTCTATTTATAGTGAAAAATCAAAGAAAAATATCTAGTCTCGATTTCTGTGCCCAGATCGCGATCTGGGCTTCTTGGATCGCGATCTGGCAACCTTGAAAACTGTGAACCGCCTTCCCAGATCGCGATCCAGGAAGTGCGGATCGCGATCTGCCCCAACTTTTCGCTGCTACTGGAATTTGCCACCAGATCGCGATCCGGTGATTCTGGATCGCGATCTGGCCTCTGCATAAACTTCAAACACTTTTTTCACCCTTTTTCAGCCCGAATTCGACAATTGTGCATTTCACAAAAGTTGTAGCCCTTGAAGTTATCTTTCTAAATCCACTTGAATCAGCCCAATCGGAGGTCGTATGCAAAAGTTATGCTTGAAATACCAAACACTGCCACAATCCGCGAGAATGCACTTTTGCACGTGTTTGGTTTGATTCTCGGCTTTGCTTCCAAAATCGTCTCGAATCGGCAAAAATAGCTTATCTTTACCTAAAAATATAAATAAAACAAAAACAACATAATATATACAAATAAAGCCGAAAACTCGGACGAATGAAGACCAAAACACGAAGATTAGATAAGTAAAAGTTGTGCAAAACGAACACTTATCAAGAGGTTAGGAGAAAACAATTTTCTTGGTAACCACCAATTAGTTATCCCTCATTATTCCACAATCCCTATTGATCATTATTCCACAACCCCCAGATATCATTCCTACAAAAAAGTTTTACTTCCACTTGCTATATTCTTCATCTGCTTATTTTTTTCCGGATTATTCCGATTCATTTACCACGTTAAGGGAAAGAAGACAACCCCAGTGAAGCCCGATCTGAATCACGGAGACATTTTCAAAATATGGAATTATGACGGTAAGATCGCATACGAAGACATCATCGAAGCAACACAAGATTTCGACTTTACACACTGCATCGGAACCGGAGGCTACGGCAGTGTCTACAGAGCACAATTACCAACGGGAAAAGTCGTTGCGGTAAAAAAGCTCCACAGATTCGAAGGTGAGAATCCAACTTTCGACGCGTGTTTTAAGAATGAGGCCAAAGTTCTGTCCGAAATACGACACCGGAACATAGTGAAGCTTTTCGGGTTTTGCCTACACAAGCGCTGCATGTTTCTCATCTACGAGTACATGGAAATGGGCAGCCTATTTTACGTCTTGAGGGACTCAAACGAAGCAGTGGATTTAAATTGGGCAAAGAGAGTAAATATCGTGGAGGGAATTGCACGCGCTCTTTCTTACATGCATCACCATTGTAGCCCACCAATTTTGCATAGGGACATCTCCACAAGCAACGTACTTCTCAATTCGAAGCTCGAAGCTTTTGTGTCTGATTTCGGCACCGCTAGGTTGTTGGATCCCGATTCTTCCAATCATACTCTAATTGCGGGCACTCACGGCTACATTGCACCTGGTCTACAAATATATATACCTAAGAAAATTAATTTATTTATTTCTATTCGGAATTTGAAAAATTTAATCTTTTGATTTTTTTTTTCTTTTTCATTTTGGTAGAATTGGCATATACCATGGCTGTTACGGAAAAATGCGATGTCTACAGCTTCGGAGTGGTGGCGCTGGAAACCATGTTTGGAAGTCATCCGGGGGAATTTCTTACATCCGTGTTCGTGTCCGAAAGAAATTCCGAAAACTTAATGCTCCAAGACTTGTTGGATAAGAGGCTACCGTCTCCCGATGACGAAGATCTAAAAGCGGCAAGAGATGTGGTTCGTGTAGTGAGAATAGCACTAACATGTGTTAGTTCAGACCCAAAGTCTCGACCGTCGATGAGTCGAGTTTGTGACGAACTTGATGTTCGCGGACCACCACTTCCAATGCCTTTACGCAGCGTATCTATCTCGCACCTCATGCATATGTAATGAGTTATTAGTAAGTGTCAAGAAGTTATTTATGTTCCTAAGAAGTTCTGTATTAGCAAACTTAATCCGATCTTGTTCTTGTACAATTGTTCCCAATTTACATCTTCAAACAAATTGTGAAAATTAATAGCAGGCGCTAATTTATAACCCATAGACAATATTTATATACTCAAAACCAGAAAAAAAAAAAAAAAAAAAAAACACTACAAAATATTGATGAAAACTAAGCGACAACGAGCATAGAGCTTATTGCATTTACTACCTCTATGAAAATCGCAATTGTTCGATTCCCCCGACATTAAAATGTTTAGCAAATACCTATTGTGCTTACTAGTCAAAAGCGAAAACGCCCGTTGGAGCAAATGGTACACCTCACTCGCGAGTTTGAATTTTTTTCATTTTTGTGTCAGAATTGCCCCCAAAAGTCCACACCATCATCTCTTCTCTCTCATATCTTCTTCATCTTGTTCGACTGCTTGTTTTTCTTTTTTTCTTTTTTAATAATTTAAGATGACTAGTAACTCTTTTGTAGACGTTGAGTCTAAAATAATAAATATATTATTTATTTAATTATTAACTTAATCGGTCGGGTCTTATTTGGATTTTAAGCTACAATAAAATTGGGTCGAACAATCGGATTTCAAATAGATCTAACTTAATTGCCAGTCCTAGGTATTGCTAATGCCCATATAAGGCCGTGTTAGTTAATTGTCCTTTCTAGAAAAATCGAAAATTTATATTTCAATAATAAATTGATATTTAAAAATATATAACTACATAGTCTACATTTAGAAACAAGATACGAGGCTGGAGCTATATGTTGGTGTAAAATAACATTCTGCATAAATAATTGATTAAGAATTGCACTTAGTTGAAAGTAGAAATTAACTACAGAGAACGGCAAAATCGGCTGAGGTATACAAAAGCAATGTCATTGAGACAATATTTTCAGGTTGTCTACGATGCAACAGTCACTCTAGGCAGTCTCCGAAGATATCGCAATCGGATACTCTATATTTTCACAAATTCGAAGCCCACGGTGAACTCAAAACGTAGGAGTAAAATTTCGACACAAAAGTTTCAGGAATAAATTCTTAAATGTCTTATTAAATCGTATGCAAAGCTGGCCAACTTTTGTGGGATACTTATTCATAAAGAAGTCCAGACAAAAAACTTTTTTACAAAAAAATCCAGACATTATCTAGGGGTGTGTAAATGACTAAAATACCATCACATTTTAATATTCTTCAATTTCATCATTTAATTCAATTGTATGTCGCTTTGGGATCCCACGTTCCATTATTTCGGATAATGGAACCCAATTTTGCGGCGACAAAGTGAAGAATTGGTGCCTCGGCTTGGACATCAAACAGTTCTTCACATCCGTAGCCAATCCACAAGCTAACGTCCAGACGGAGGTCACGAATCGCACCATACTCCAACACCTTAAAACAAGGCTTGGAAGTGCCAAAGGGAAGTGGGTGGAAGAATTGGCTAGCGCCCTATGGGCTTATCGCACAACCCCACGAGCAGCAACGAGAGAGTCGTCTTTTAATCCGGCGTTCGGCACAGAGGCTATCGCACCCGTTGAAATTGGCGAACCATCTTGGAGAATCACCAATTATGATCCGGCAGCTAACGAAGAAGCTATGCGGGGAAGCCTGGACCTCGTAGATGAGCTACGAGAGGTCGCATGCATCCGGCAACAGATGTATAAAACGCGCATGGCCAAGGCCTATAATTCAAGGGTCCACCCTCGATCCTTCCAAGTGGGAGATTTAGTTCTCCGAAAAGCTGAAGCCTCGCGTCCCATTGGCAAGCTCGACCCAAAGTGGGAAGGACCATATAAAATCACACAAGTGGTCAACAGTGGAGCATATCGTCTCGAGAACATTGACGGACATCCTATACCCAGAACCTGGAATATAGGAAACCTGAAAAGATTCTATGCTTGAGGCTCCACAATCTTCCACGTCACTCGTCTCACAAAACTGTCTCTACATGCTTAGGAACTTTCTACTCCATAACGAGGTGCGTAAACGTCCCACCTAAGCTGGGGGGCTAGTAATCTTACTTACAACAACAATCCATAATCACATCTCATCATCTTCTTATAGATTGAGAACCAATTACGAGGGGATGCATATTACTCATCAATGGCCCAAAGAGCGAAGACACTCCATACCACATCGCCAAGGGTAACAATACTCCCACTAAAATATATCACACGCACGCTCTTGTATACTCTTACTAACGTGATAAAATCATTCCACTAACAGGCATGATCACACAGCAACTCACAACAATTCACGAGTTGGTTTCATATCTCGGAGTGCGAGGAAGAAAAACAATCCTCGTAATAGGGTACGTGAAATTGTAGTGCACATCACCCCAGCTTCAATTACCAAGTCCTCAGTACAAGTGTTTAAACAATTTTTTTTTTCTCAACTAAACTTTCCAGGCAGAGAGACGCCAAAAGAATTCAATCTACCATCAGCACAGCGAAACGAACGAGTACAAGGAAGACGTGGAAGAAGAACAAGTGTAGTACAATCATTTAGAATAATTTTTATTGAATCAATTTATTTGCTTTTGCAGTAGTTATTTACCTTCGCCTCACGTAGGCCTATGACATTCGCAATTTATTTCCCTTCGCCTCACATAGACTTGTAACAATTCTCATTTGCTATCATTGAATAAATCAAAATTTTTGCTTTACTCTCTGTGCCAGTACATCTATACCAATTACCTCTTATAATGAGTTCAATTCAGTACAACCCTACAAACACTTAGAGAGATTTAGATAATCCATATAGCCTGGCCAGCTGGATTGTCTAAGTCCCTTTATTTGTTTCACAAGGTGTTACTTTTAAAACGTGGCCACGGACAAAAATATTTAAGACCCAAGCGGTCCGAACAAAGGGCATGACCCTTAACAAAAACCTTGGGAGACTGATCTCCTCCTCAAGTACATCGCGTGCAACGCTAAATGTAAATACACATAAGCAACGCATTAAACTCTTGACAATGTCAAAATAAATACTTCAATATATAAAACTTCAAATGTCAAATAATGAAGAAATTCAAACGAAATAGTAGAGGACATACCCATCTACATCAGCGATAAAAATAAATTACGAAATCCATAGCAAAGAATAAATAAAGAAGAATTTAACTATCCTAGCAAATCAGTGTAAACTCCCCCACCACGGGCTGAAGACGCCCCCACAACGGGGTCATCAGCAAGCATGTCATCCACGAGCTCTGTGCCCGTCTCGTTGACATCTGCCTCATCCTCCTCTTCATCAGATATGCCAGCTTCCATCCCACGAATGACCCTCTCACTGATACCACCCGCCTAGCGAAGGTATTTGCGACATGCACGAACTAACGACTTATAGACCACAACCAAAGCATGTTCCTCAATCATAGCAGCACATTCAGCACTACCTCGGAAACCAAGCTTGGTTTCCTCCACGAGGGACTCCTTATAAGTAGCACCACCTGAAGTCGCGAGGAACCTCTTCCCCGTTGCTTTCTCAACTTCTACTTCTCTTTGAGCTGGTCATAGCACTCGTTCAACTTCTGAACATCATCCTTATACGCCTTCGCCTCACCTCGGATAACCTCGAGCTCCTCTGTCATCTGAGCAAGCTCATCTGTCCTCTGAGCAAGCTCTTCCGTCCGTTGAGCAAGATCGGACCGCGCTATCTCCAACTGGCTTCGAAGTTCGTCCTCACGCGCCTGACTTCGCGCCCGCTCCTCTTCCTTCCTAGCTTCCACGTTCCCATCTTGCTCCATGAGATATCTCCAAGTCGCTACCAACTAAAAAAAAATTTAATTAAATTAATATTTTACACAAGAAAGAGAGGAAATAAACATAAAATCTTGTTTTAAAATAGACAAGTACTCACCCGACATATGTCCCCACCAGCCAACTCCAACATGTGTGAAGGACCCTTACCAGACATCCGAGCACGGTCGTACTCCCGAACGAATCCCTCGGTACTCAACATCGGCAAATGATGGTCCGACACATCCCAATACGACTCATTCCCTTCACGATTCACGCCAAAGGTAAACAACTGTTTCCCTGCCCCACCATGGAAAGCATAAGTCTCCTCTGGGTCTACCCGTGGACGCTTTGGCACAACCACGTACTAAGTATCTACCCTCTTTCCATTGCCACGATCTCTCGTAAGTGTACGCTCATCCACTTCCATAGCTACGGTCATCTTCAATCACTCGAGGAGTCTCTACATGGACCTTCTCT
The DNA here is from genome assembly GCF_000504015.1 of Erythranthe guttata. The sequence goes on from NW_012193420.1 coordinate 181,911, forward strand.
CGACGCAAACCACCCGAAGAACCTCCTAACGTAGAAGGAACCTTTTTTGATGACTTCTTCGACGTCCCATTCGCCTTAGCTTGAAGTGCCGCAAAGGTGATGCACCCATCTACAAAAGAAAACACACACATAAGAAACATTAGATAAATACAACCAAAGAACAACAAAAAAAAAAAAAAAACCAAGTCAATGCAACAAAAGGATGTATGGTGCTGACCATCCGGTATCAAACACTTCGGATCAAATTCCACATCACACAGCCTAGACTCTTCAATCTTCTTCACCATGTTCGCAGTAATCTTGAAACTCTCACACGTAGGTTTCAAAACTGGGGGGACGTCGAAAGTGGGAGCCCTCACATAAAAGAAATGGGACTTCCATTTCCCCAAAGATAACTTCACACTCTTCAAAAATTGGTAAGGAACGCGAGGATGAACGCAGAAGAATGGCAGCTTAGTCGGCCGATGCAAGGTAAATAAAGCCTTAAACAAACTCACAGTAGCAGGCAGACCTACTCGAGTCACTCTATGGTGAAATGCCTCGAACATCAACACCGCAGTCGGGGTAAGCTGACTATACCCTATCTTAAATTCCTCGCAAATCTTCAACAAGGTCGGATGCGGAGTAATTTGAGATGTACATGTCACGTACGCCAAGAAAACCGTACGTGGCGAATACAAACGGTCGCCCTTCTGAGGCAACATCAACTCGATATTTCTTGGCGCCCCAACTAGTCGACAAATAGACTGCAAATGCTCTTCCGTCAATACACTATCGACGTCAATTAAGTCAAAATTTATTGGAATATCATCTTCCTCATCCACTTCGACCATCGGATCAACTTCACTACTCGGCACCGCATGCCCACTCGCCGAATGTGAGTGATGTGACTCATCGCTATCACTCCCAAAATCCACAACTTGACGCCTATAACGACGTCTACTAGAACCCCCTTCGTCAACATATAGCGAATATTAGTATTAGACTCCAAATCATCACTCCCAGAATCAATGATTTCTCGCCATCCAAAACTCCTCCGACTCACATCATCTTCGATGTCAACTGCCAACTCCGATCCCCCGACACGCCCGCGCGAATCGCGCCGAAAAAGGGCCCCGGACGCGCTCTCACGCGCGCGCGTCGCGTCCGGTGACGCCCTCCCACGCGCGCAACCCCTGCCATTAACCGTGCGTCCACGCGCATCCTCTTCTCCATGCGACGCGCGCGCACGCGCGCCCTTATTGGGCAGCGCGCGCGCGTCACCAAATCCCCCCCCCCCCATAGACACACCCGCACGCGCGCCCTTATTGGGCAGCGCGCGCGCGTCACCCATCAACCCTAACCCCACCCGTGCACGAGCGTCCACGCACGCACCACTCGAACGCGCGCGTGGCGCCAAGCTCGACGCGCCCTGCACACGGGGCCCCTTCCCATGTTTCTCTCTCCTAACCTCGGCCACTGCGCAAGCCTCCGAATCCGCGGCTCGGCTCGGCTCCAGAAAAACCTCGGGCCGCGCGCTCGCACACACATTACCATGGCCAGCGGCGCAGCTCAAGCCCACGGCTGCAGCCACCCTGCCAATTATTCCCCTCTCCACCTCGCTACGTTCCATAGCCGATGACGTTTTGATTTCCGCACCCGATACTACTATCTTCTCGCGTTCCATACCCACGATACCAAAAGGTTTCTCGCCCCTTCAACCGGATCTCGAAGTTTAATTCGAAAAGATTTCGACTTACCCGAGTTCGACATGATAAATAATTTTCCCCGGAGAAATAATCAACACTGGAAAAATTCCTACTCTACCACAATATAATAAAAGAAGAAGAGCACAAAGAAGATCAAAAAGTTACAGATACTCACCCATATTTATTCTTCACAAGGATTGGAATTTATTCTCCTCACCGCAAAAGGATTCTGTTTATTTGGCCCTGGTATATTATTTAACACCCTTAAATATATATATCTTGTTGCCAAATAAATACAAATAAAAAAAAAACGAGGCTCAAAAGCCAATTACATACAAATCCGATCCGGTCAATAACGACACTTTAAACTCTCGACACGATCCGGAACCCTCTCGACAAGTCTCCCATCTCGACTCAAGATTTGGGGGGCTTAATGATATAACTAATTGGGCCGACCCAATGGGCCCCCTAATTCGCCTAATAATTAGGCCCACTACACAAGAGCCCAAACACCTTCAAAATAAGGCTTGGGCCCAACAAAGGAAGCCCAACCCACTCAACGACATATAAATAGATGTTTTACTCATTTGTTAAGGTACGTTTTTATTATTAACTAACAATCTAGAGTGTTTATTCTCTCTACTATCTATACAATCCATACATCTGACTTGAGCGTCGGAGGAGTTTCCGCCGGATCAACCCCCGGCTTAGTTCACGTGTGCTTATTTCGCAGGGACCTCAGGATCATCAAGTTGTCAAGCTACTGATACGCTTTGCTCTCCCAACTCGTTTTCTATACTACCCTAGGTGATCTAAGTAATTAGCATCATCAGCGCCCTAGCCAAAAATCAAATTATGATCATAATTTGCTACACCCTCTGGGAAATTCTGATCAAAAATCGAAATCTGTATTTCTATGGATTTTTTTCCACCTCTTTGATTAGTTTGACTGGTTTTTTTATTTTTTATTTTTTTTATCAAGCATCTTTGTGGTTGCGTTATTGGTTTTAGAAACTTATTGATTTAATTAAGTGTAATGAAAAAGTCAGAAATATTGAATATGATCTTTAAGAGAAGAGGGAGAAAAGATATGGTATTAATTTAATTATCTCAGTCGGTTTTTTGGTGTAAAATTTAGTTGCAGCGAAAAAAAAAAGTCGATGACGTTGAAGATGTTGGGCAAACAACAAGTCAATTGGAGAAAATCTGCTATGTAGTCTTATACAGTTATATGTATAACATATACAGACTATACATATGTTGTCATGTACAGTCATATGTAGTCATGTATGTTTTAGTTGAAGAATTTACACATGTGATTTTTTGGATATATATTGTAGGAATAAAAGTTGCCTAGTAATACCAAGTTCAAATTATGATTTTCTTTTTTGAGAATGTTAATTTGAGTTTTTTCATAAATAATAGTCTTTTATTTATATAATTTGTTAAATAAGACTGAGCTATATTATATAATTGAAAATATACAATTTTAGGTTGAAAATGTAACAAGACGCTAATATGAAGCAAGAATATTATTATAGTCATATATAATTATATATAGTCATATTCGAAATAGTAAAATTTTCAGGGAAAAAATTTCAAGAAAAAAAAAAGAAATAAAAAAAGTTATAGTTAATTGTTTAAAATAAATAAAACATTATTAAAAAATAAAAAAAAAAACAAAAAAAAACGAAAATACTTAATGTAGTTGGTGGAAATGTTGAATGCAGTTAGTTAGGGCATAAATTGCATGTAAGGGCGACAAAGTCTTTTTGCCTCTCTAGGGGTATTTCAAAGAAAGAATTTTAGAGGTGGACATATTCCTATATATTTTCCATATTAGGGGTGTATATCAAATGACATTTAAAAAATAATAGGGTTAATAGCACTAGCCCCCCTGTGGTTTTCACGTTGTGCACTTTACCCTCCTCTGATATCAATTTGGTCATTTTACCCCCTTGTGATTGACAAGTTATAGCGACCGTCTAATAAATCGTTAAAGTTAACAAAAAAAAGGTTAAATGTCTGGACCACCCCTTATTTTTTTTACTATTTGCAGGTTATATTTTTTTTTATAAATAAATGTAAATTCAATTGGATTTAGTTAGAAATAACATCAATTCATACTAAAATACAATTATCAAAATTACTTTTTCTCCTCGCCTTCAAATCCTCCTGAAATGTTTCGGACCCTTCCAAAATATCCGTCTGAGACACACGGGTTGACGAAGGAACATCCTCGGAGAACAACAACAATGGTGGCTATCATTCCCCACCGTTCTGGCTCTTCTACCGCTGTCTCTTCGCCCATCCCCCTTCTGTTATCTCCACCGCCGACCTTGATTTAAGCTACTTTTTGTTTCTTAAATATTTGCTTTTGCACGAGTTTTGTGCCCATTCAGCTTCCCTTTTCGTAAGCAAAATGGAGAAATAAAAGCAAATTTTCAGGGCAAATTAAAGTTGTTTCTTTTTTAGAATGAAAAATATAAAATTCATTTCTTAAGCAAAAACATGAAGGAAATAAAATTATTTTTCAGTAGTAGTATATTATTTTCAGCATAAATAGAAGTATTTCATATTCCCTTCTAATGTTGCAATTTATAAATATATATATATATATATATATATATATATATATATATATATATAGACACACACACGTTCAAATTTTTTGTTTAAACGTAAAGGCTAAAAGTACAAGTAACTTAATAAAGATTTATTGAAAAATATAAAATAATTATAAAAAAATTTAGATGAGTATTTTAAAAATAATTAATATAACATCTTAAAAATAATTAATATAGAATTTAAAGACGAATCTGTAATGCTTTTCTAATTAAAAGAAAAGTAAGGATGGGTGTATGAGTTTTTATTAAAGGAATATTACTATAGTCAAATATAAAAGTAAGGAATCTGTAACTTTAACCGTTTATCATACGGTCGCTACAACTTGTCAACCACAAGAGGGTAAAATGACAAAATTGATATCAGAAGAGAGTAAAGTGCAAAACATGAAAACCACAAGAAGGCTAAATGCTATTTACCCAAAACAATAATCATACAAATTGAAATAGGTGTAATTGGTTAGATATGACATTTTCAAATTAATGACTTGTAAAAGTAAGTCATGGTCAAGTCGATGGAGTTTATAATAGTCTATTTAGATTAATGAGTTTGATGCATCCTTGTAGATTGGGGCAGTGTGAGGACTTCCAAGTAAACACATTGACCTTGTGTGTTCAAATTATGACCCACTATTTGACTTACAAAATAAATAAATCTACATATAAGCTAGCATATGCAAAATATTCTGATCTGGTTGATTGGAGTTTTTATTTTTTTTCTATATATTTATTATATGTGTGTATGTTCAATGAATTCCAGCAGGAGTGTAGCGTTTTGCATTGCTATCATTATAGCAGCAGCGAAGTGTGCCGCGGCGAACGATGGAGAATCGGACGCTTTGGTTGCGAGTGGTTGGTGGTCAAACAAATATATTAATACTGGAAACATTACCTCTGATCAATATTGCACGTGGGACGGCATAACTTGTGACGATGCGGGCTATGTCGCAGAGATAAGCCGGCATGATATGTACTATCATCAACTTGGTGAGTTGGATCTACTTGCTTTTCGAAACATTGCGAGAATCGATCTCAGTGGAATGTGGCTCACTGGAGGCATCCCACCCGAAATAGGTGCTCTTTCCAAACTAACTTATCTCAATTTTTCGCGCAATGATCTCACAGGCAATGTGCCTTTTTCCCTCTCAAATCTCACCAACTTACAGTACCTCGACATTTCATATAACTTCTTTGGTGGTGCCATTCCATCCGGAATAGAAAATCTTACGAGCTTGGTTGCTCTTGATTTGAGCAACAACTATTGGATTAATGGCTCTTTGCCTTCCACCTTGGGCCGATTGACAAGATTGGAATCTTTGAAATTGAATGATAATCAGCTGAAAGGTTTCTTTGAAGCAGGGATTTCAAAACTTCCTTCAATCAAAACGATCGACTTAAGTGGCAACCTAATTTCCGAACAGATACCATTTGACCTTGGATATTATGCTAATGCACATTCACTGAGCATCGATCTTTCCCACAACAACCTCTATGGTACAGTCCCTAAATCTCTTTCCAATTTGAGAAACATCAACTTATCCTACAATGATTTAGAGGGTCGAGTTCCATTTGGGGTTTGGTATGCATTGCCAGAAGGCTCATTTCTTGGCAACGACCGATTACTTCCCCCTAGAGACTCCACAACACGTGCATTAGATACGAGAGTAATACTCCCACTTGCTCTTTTCTTTGGCTGCCTTTATTCCGCTATGTTCATCGTATTCATCTATTACTACTTCAAGGGAAAGAAGACAACCCCAGTGAAGCCCGATCTCAAACACGGAGACATTTTCAAAATATGGAATTACGACGGTAAGATCGCATACAAAGACATCATCGAAGCAACACAAGATTTCGACTTCACTCACTGCATCGGAAGTGGAGGCTACGGCAGTGTCTACAGAGCACAACTGCCAACGGGAAAAGTGGTTGCGGTAAAAAAGCTCCACAGATTCGAAGGAGAGAATCCAATTTTCGACGCGTGTTTTAAGAATGAGGCCAAAGTTCTGTCCGAAATACGACACTGGAACATAGTGAAGCTTTTCGGGTTTTGCCTACACAAGCGCTGCATGTTTCTCATCTATGAGTACATGGAAATGGGCAGCCTATTTTATGTCTTGAGGGACTCAAACGAAGCTGTAGAGCTAAATTGGGCAAAGAGAGTAAATATCGTGGAGGGAATTGCACGCGCTCTTTCTTACATGCATCATGATTGCAGCCCACCAATTTTGCATAGGGACATCTCCACAAGCAACGTACTTCTCAGTTCGAAGCTCGAAGCTTTTGTGTCTGATTTCGGCACCGCTAGGTTGTTGGATCCCGATTCTTCCAATCATACTCTAATTGCCGGCACTCACGGCTACATTGCACCTGGTCTACAAATATATATACATAAGAAAATTAATTTATTTATTTCTATTAGGAATTTAAAAAATTTAATCTCTTGATTTTTTTTTTCATTTTGGTAGAATTGGCATATACCATGGCTGTTACGGAAAAATGCGATGTCTACAGCTTCGGAGTGGTGGCGTTGGAAACCATGTTTGGAAGTCATCCGGGGGAATTTCTTACATCCGTGTTCGTGTCCGAAAGAAATTCCGAAAACTTAATGCTCCAAGACTTGTTGGATAAGAGGCTACCGTCTCCAGATGATGAAGATCTAAAGGCGGCAAGGGATGTAGTTCGTGTAGTGAGAATAGCACTAACATGTGTGAGTTCAGACCCAAAGTCTCGACCGTCGATGAGTCGAGTTTGTGACGAACTTGATGTTCGCGGGCCACCACTTCCAATGCCTTTACGCAGCATATCTATCTCGCACCTCATGCATATGTAATGAGTTATTAAGTTTTATGGAGTTATTTATGTTCCTAAGAAGTTGTGTTTATTAGTGAACTTGATTAGTTCTTGTTATTGTGCAGTTGTTTCTTCACATATTCAAATTTCAAACACATTTATAAATAACACGTTGGCGCTATTAGTATATGTTGCACTCTTGAATTTTGTTGGAATGTTATTTTAAAAAAAATAAAAAAAATTGTGGAAATTGGAACTGAATTTCCGATGTCCACAAATTAGGATCCGAAAAATTCTGATTTCGAAACGAATTTTTCATGTCCGATTTTCGAAATTTCGATTTCTGAATTTTCCGAAATGCATCTGACCGAAATCGGAAATTTATATAAAATCTTAAAAATGGTCCCAATTCCAAACCAAAATAATTCCGAAATTTCCGAATATTATTAATGTTTATTAATTATTATGTACTAATAAACCCAGAGAAACCCTTATTTCCGTTTTCTTCTTCTCTGGGCCATAAAATTGCCTGAAGCTACAGATATAAACCCACACTTCACGGCCGGCTGCACAACCGCCGTCTCCGCCGCCCGTCGGAATATTCAGGTATGATCGGTTATCACCATTTCATTGGACTGCACTCGTTGATTTCGATTCAAATAATCATATGGTAAAAAAATCCATAATTATTTCGATAACAGTTTAAATTGAATACATTTTTATCTGTTTTAAAGTTAACTTGTCCGAAATGGTATTTTTTTCTTTTCTTAATTTCAATCAGACATAAACCCTAAATCAATCTGGCATTTGAAGAAGCAGAGTTCATACCTTGTGGATGAATTGATAATAAAAAAATCCGGCAGTTTCGATAATTCCGAAATCAAGTTTAACACATTCAGAAACTAATGGAGAATGATTCTGCTTCAAATCCAAGATCTGGTGGTGGCGGATCAACTTCCTCCGTCCAGGGCGGCGGCATGACCGGT
>NW_012193420.1:190101-200221 GCF_000504015.1 Erythranthe guttata
TCGATATATATACCACAGCTCCCACGGTGAAATTTCTAAAGGAGCAGCTCGAGAAATCGGGTTGCAGTATTGCAAGCAATTTCATAAAGGCCACTAATTGCACGGGTGCCACTGCTGGTGGATATCTCAAGGGCCAAGGGGTAAATCAGTCTTTTCCTTTTCAATTGCAAGCTCGAATAAGTATTGGATAATCAGTCTTTAACGTGTGTTTGTGGAAAGGAAAGAATTTTGACTTTGATAAAAACCGAGCATTTATAGTTCCTAATATATTTTTTTGTTTTTTTGTGGTGTATCGGTTTAGATAATCGTGTGTAGTAACCACTTGCAAATTCAAGATGAGGTAACTCAAGTGGTGATTCACGAGCTAATTCATGCGTATGACGAATGCCGTGGCGCCAATTTGAACTGGTCTAACTGTGCGCACCATGCTTGCAGTGAGGTTATACTCTGCTTTCAAAACCTATTATTTTCTATTATGTATTTCTTGATTTCATGCACCACTTTAATATTTATTTATTTATTTTTAAATATGACACGGGCTTACTAATCTACTGTTTACGGATCAGATTCGAGCTGGTCATCTAAGTGGTGATTGTCATTTTAAAAGGGAGTTGCTTCGCGGTTTTATGAAGATGAGAGGTCACGAACAAGTGAGTTTCTATCTCGTATAATTTCTCGTTGTCGTGGTTTTCCATTTTGTTTCACAAGGTGGGCCATTTTTGTTGTGATCAAACGGACTGATTTAAATCATCCTTATTACTTTAATTTGGAAAAACCATCAGCGTCATTTTAGGGAGGTGTTGTAGTCGTAAAACAACAAACTTTAAATTGAGTACTAATTGTTATTCGGAGATTGTGGCGGTCAATCAATCTTGTTAACCATAATAGTGAAATAATAGACAAAGCATGAAACAGCCAACGAAACTATTACATTGTGGGTACGTATATGGTCTTGATATGTTTCTATTTTTAATATTTCATCTATTTGTCATCTTTGTATGCATGCGCGGGAATTGGAAAATGGGGTTTCTGTATCTCATGTTTTAGATCCCGTTAAATACAGGGTCCTGCATCAGCATATGCTTAAAATTGTATGTTTGCAAAACGAGTAGGTAATCTTAAAGTCTTGTCTATTTCATAAGGTCAAGTTGCAAGATTTTCATGCTTAATTCTGGGGTTATATCATTCTTTTTCGAAAGGACTCATTACCAAAATCATGTTCATTTTTCTATTCGTCGCGTCTTTTTTTTTCTTTTTTTTTTAATGGGCATGCAAGTTTAATCCTTTGTTGTTAAGTTGATGCCTGAAAGATGTGTGTGTAATCTTATGGTGAAGGATTGTGTGAAGCGAAGAGTAATGAAATCAGTGACCGCAAATCCGTACTGCTCGGAAGAAGCATCTAAGGATGCCATGGAAGCCGTTTGGGACATTTGCTATAATGACACAAAACCCTTCGACAGAGCTCCTTGAATCAAAATACATTGATTTTTCGGATGGATAAAAGTTTTCATCCTGCTTTTTTTCGTTTTCAAATTCATATCTTTTTGCCCCATAAAGAAAATATCCATTTGCCTATTTGATTCACATATCATCTTTACTGATATTGATGCCCTCCGCTAAAAGGTAATGTCGTAAAGGTTAATCTCAAAATTGTTCGAGTCGAAGCTCGGCTAATTTTTAATTTACAATAATGTGGTTTATTATATATAGCTTTGTTATATATTATAAAATGATGTTGGCGGATGGTAAATGCTTTTGAAATGTTTCGGAGGTGCAAATGAATATCGAGGCTTCAAGTCTCAAATGTTCCTTCATCGTTTTGTTCCTCGTAAAAACACGTTTGAACGTCTCTGGGATATTTTTCGCTAAACTTACTTCCGATCGATTTTTTTTTCTTTCTGTTTTGCACGTTTTTAATCGACTTAACAGATTTGTGAAACTCCAGTTTGTATCAGATTTCATGAGAAAGATGTATGATAGTAATGTGAACATTACTTCCTGTTAAACTTCTTTTTTACTTTATTTTTTTTCTGGCAGATGATAATGGTGCAGGAAGATAGGCATCTTTTATTTTGCAGCAATTAATTTTAGGATTCTCATTAACAAACAATAAACTTCTATACTAGGATAAATTACTATCGGTCTTGTTCGTAAAATTACATTTGCTTCCGAATAAATAATAAAGCTTACTATTACAATGTTGGATAAATTACCAACACTTTAAATAGGTATTTCGAAATATATCGGTCTTGTATGTAAATTTACATTCACTTCCGGATAAATAAAAAATCTTACTATTACAATGTTGGATAGATTACACCCACCCTTGAAGTAAGGTTCAAATTTCAAAAAATTCCCTCATGTTTGGGTAATTACAATTATCCTTCTCAACTATGAATCTTCTTACACGTCCACCCTTATTGTGTTAAATTCAACAGAATCTTCTAAATGTTGTGGAATGTTATTTAATTTGTACTTGTTTTATGCAAAAATGTAGTTTCAGATGCACCACTATTTACGAGTCAAGAGACACATCTTATGATCAACTGGTTTCAAAATGTAGAGAGCTCGAATGGGGTAAAACGGGTACAAACTGGAGAATATTCCACATAATCTAGAATATTCCACTAAATTTGACACCACAAGGATGGACATGTAAAAAAAATCATAGTTGAGAGGGGTAGTTGTAATTACCCAACTATAAAAATTTTTTTTCGTAATTTGACTTTATCTCATATGCCGCCGTAATTAACCCTACAATGTAAAATTAAAATTTTCGCAGATATATTGTTATTGTGGACTTGGTCACTGAATTTTAAAAAATCAAAATGTAAAGTCAAAGCAACTTTTATTTATTTTGCAACAATTACTTATTCTCCTGAGTAGAGTCCAGCACAAGTGAGCAATACATACAAGTTTTATATGTTAGAAGTGTTCAAATTACAACACTCTGTATCACTGTATGTATTGTTGTATGTATCACCCCACAACACAAGAAAGGTGTTGACAAATACCATGCATTTAATTTTTAATTGTTTAATTATCTTAATTATTAATTGTAATAATGAATAGCCAATATCACTATCTCTCTTAACAAATGATTATTGAATTGCTAATACTTGATTGACTTTCATCGTGTGATGTACATTATTCCAATCTTACAGGCTATGTATATATATATTTACGTGGCTAAGCACTAATGGTGGTTAGTGACATTTTAATTAATTTTTTAATTAACAATTATAATCACTAACTTTCCTTAAATGATTCACTTTTCTTATTTTATTCATGATATCGAATCTCCATTCATTGGTTTAAACATATGCTGAGAGGAAAACTTTGGTGTATGTGACGGCGTCGCATTATATACATTTGGAATTACGATTAATAATTGGAATATGTAATTTATAAGGTGGTGTTTCCAAAAGCTTTTAGAAACACTTTCTGATTTTTTTTTCATAATCTGTTGTAGGTGTTTGTAAAATTAACTTTTGTTTTTGTGTGATTTAATATATTTTGCACCTTGGAAGTGTAGCATTTTGACACTTTGCACTCTCGAAAAAATTAATTGCAATTTACACCCTTAAAATATAATAAATCATTCGCAATGCATCCGAAATTGATTCTTAAAACTTAACGAGGGAAATTTTTTTTTATTGGTTTTCTTTTCCAGTGTACAAGAGAATAAATTAAATTCTTATTTTCTTCTACCATCCAACCTAGTTTCAGCCGTACAAAGTGCAGAAAGAAAATTCACAATGAAATTACTTACAAAAAATATTTTTTCAAAAAAAAAAAAGATCATAAACTTATCATTAAGTTATTCGATTGGGTGGTTCTTTTATATGGTGAAAATATTTGAAAGTAAACTTTGTAAAAAGATATAATTTTTGAAATAACTTGGCAATGAAATACCTTAATGATTTTATTTATTTATTTTGTTGCCCTTTACATTTTCAAGATTCGCTTGAAGAATTGATAAATAATATAAAATTTTGGATTTGACAATTTGAATCCTAAAAAAAAAACTGCTAAAATATTAAATTACCTTCATTAGTTTAAAAATTCATTCGGGTTGCATTGTTCATGATTTATTGTGTTTCGATGGTGTTAAAGTGCTATTAAATTATTTCAAAGGTGTAAAATGGGATTAAGCGGCTTTTACTTCTCTAAAAATAAGTTATTTTTTTAAAAAGCACATCTAAACTTGTTTTCTCTATTTAAGTTCATTTTCCAGCATATTTACAAACACCCCAAACATTTACTAATAAGTATTTAATACCCATTTAACTCACAATCACTAACTTCTGCTTTTAAATAAACCTTTGCATACCCTTACTTCTAAGTGTAAAATTAAAAAAAAAATTAATATGATTTTCAATTTTTTTTAAGGATTTTTTCATATCTCAAAAGTTATAAAACTTAAAAAAGATTAATTTTCACATAATAATGTCATATTATGTTAAATAATTGTCAAAAACCTCAAGCCGACACAAAAGATATGGGCATCCCTTAGTTGTTGGAGAGCAAATTGACCGATATCAAATTATTCTTTTTTTTTTTCCCATATATTCCTAATCAGCTTCGGAATATATGAAAAATATGACAATATATATAATATTCTCTTTTTAATATTACATATATTATATATAAAAGAACACAGTGCAGAAAAAGAGTAAGCATTAGCATATTATGTGTTCATAATTGGAATATATTGAAAAAGGACCTAAAGGATCAAATAATTAGTACCCACTTTCCAAAAGGAAGAAACTATTTGATTCTATGTTGTAATCTTTCACTAATGGTGAATAGTTCTTCTTTTGCTAATATTGTTTTTAAAATACTAAAAAACAAAAGCAAAGTAAATAAATAAAAGGTAAATAAATATAAAAGTTGCAAAATAAGAATGGACAACGATCGGGAAGTGGAATTCATATACAACCAATTGATTGCATGTTGAAAATCACATTTAGTGCTTTTCATTAAAAGTAAAAGAAAGAGAGAAATAAAAAGTATAAATAAAATAAATATATCTGAGGGAGAAACGTGAGTATAAAGTTTACGAATTTAGGGTATAAGGGCAAATTAAAAATAAATAAAAGATAAGGGTATAAGCCATGTTTTTTTTGTTTTTAAAATAAGGATGTGTTTAAAAAATTAAGTTTGGTTTGAGTGATTTCTAACATATTTGTTTCATCATATTTTTTTTCTATTTGTAATTTTGGATCCCACCTCTAATTAAGTTTGATTTGAGTGACTTCTAACATATTTTTTTCTTAACCAAACTTCTAACATATTGTTAAGTGTATATTTTTACACTTTATGGTACCTTTTAATTGGAGCTTTTGGTGTGTTTTAACGATAATTGGTGCTTAAAAAGTTGATTTATTGTATTTTAGGTACAAATTGAAGAATTGGAAAAGTATGGGGTAAAAACTGCAATTTTGGAGAAAATATGGGCCAAAGGTGAATAAATCAAAAATCTGAAGAAATATAGCATGGGACGGCTGTCTGATAGGCAGAAGCAGCCTCCGGTTTTGGGACGGCCGTCCGAGTTTTAGTACAAAATTCGGGACGGCCGTCCGAGATTTCGAAAATGCGCAGTAAATGAATCATAATTGCACAAGGAAACTACATTCTACTCCAAATTTTCCACCCTATATAAGACCAAGCCAAGCACACAATTGGGAATCTTTTTACGCAATTTCAAGAGCAACAAAGCAATAACGAAGACGAAGATTTCGAAGACTCTAAGCATAGATTTATCGTTTATGACTTATTTTATTTGTGTTTTTCCTTTAATCATGAGTAGCTAATTTTCTTATTTCTAGGTTTTTATTTTGAACCCTATGTGGGATTTATGAACCCTTTTTTATGATTTTATGCAAGTTTTAATTCCGAATTATTTATTCTACTTGTTTTATTAAGTGCATGAACTTGATCACTGTTGAGTGTAGATTTTACGCTCAATACGTTTACTTTACGTGGATCTTTTGTTTAGATTTAATTATATTTGTGCTTTAATTGATTGATTTTGTGTTTTATAGGTGAAAACGAGAATTATGTGTCCATAAAGGAAAGAATATCAAAAAGAAAGGAAAAAGTTGCAAATAAGGAAATAAATCAAACTGGAAGAAGGAATCTCGCCACAGCTTTGGCAGTGTCCACCATTTCAAGCATATCTCTCTCATACAAACTCCAAATCAGCTGATTTTGGCGGCATTAGAAAGCTAATTTCAAGGGCTACAATTCTTATTTACGCAACATTCCAAAATTCGGACTCCAACATGGCAAAAATCGAAGAACAAATACTTATGGGTGAAAGTGGCGGAAATTGATTCCTATTAGGTTTCCACTACTTCCTTATCAAGAAAAGGCTATAAAAGCAACAAGTCTCGACACCATAAGCACGGAATTTTACACCACAAAACGCGAGGAACGAAGATCAACGAAGACTCAAGCATAGTTTTTCTTATTTAATTTTATTTATTTTATTTTCTTTATCATAAGAATCACGAGTAGCTACGTCTTTAGTTTCTAGGATTTTATTTGGAACCCTATGTGGGATTTATGAACCTAATTCTATGATTTTATGCAAGTTTTAATTCCGGATTATTTCTTCTACTTGTTTTATTAAGTGCATGAACTTGATCAACTTATGTGCTTTTATGTTATTGTTAATCGCATAAATCGGAAGATCGGGTTAATAATTAGAACTGTGGTAGAAGAGCCTTTGTGGTGTTAACATAGGAATATAGTTAATCTCTTAGGTAGCCATTATTGAGATTTGTGCTTAATGTTGTGTTCTAGAATTCATGAGCCTTAAAACTTTTTCTTGTGATTGGGTTATAGGCGGTGGTTGATTTATAAGAATCTTTACCAAAGTCAAAGCAACTATGGGAAACCGTATCCGGCGTGAACCTTGTGTGCCAGTTGTTCAATAAAGGCATCCCATTAATAGCGTTCCAAAATTCAATGGCATCGTTTAGATGGACTCTTGTCAATCTCTCGCTGCAAGACACGAAGAAATCCACCGACTCTGTTGGAGGAATGACCGCCAAATGATACAAGAGAATCAAACCGCAATCATCCCTTCAAATGAATTAACATGACATTATATTAATAAAAATATAAACAGAAACGAAAATACATACAAGTATATAATTCTAGATAGATGGTACCTTGTGAAATCAAGAAACTTTATCAAGTGGATCCAGTCGGCTAGTTCCATCGAAGTTGATTCTTTGCCCTTGAACATGTGTGTAACTATTTCATATATACAATCAAAATCTTCTTTACGTGTTTTTTCTGAGCTAACGCGAAACCTGACCGCAGCAAACTTGAGCTTATTGTCTTTGAACACTATATTTTCCTCAGCAAATCTCATTAAAGAATACTGACTCTTGTGCAGATAGACTAAAAACCGAATCATCGACCTTAATATCTCTCTGAACTCTAGTTTCAAATAGATACTATCGATTGTAGGAACTCCGTTAACCCTTATACGATATTTGTCAAAAAAATCTTGATTATGAATACGAGTCTCCCACTTAGAATCGTAAGTTTCGTAAAATATACAGTTCTTCTCCTTATCATAATAGAAACAACGAAGATAGTTATCGTGATGTATCTTGAGACCATGATGGAACTCCTCCGGGTGATCACCACATTGGTGTCTCCACACTGGTGTAGTTGTCTCAGTCAATTTCCCGAAAGGATTGCGATCAATAACGTAGTGGATTGTGGACTCTCCTTCTTCAGTTTCCATTCTGCCATATTAAAAAACAAAAAACAATATTTAAAAAAAACACAATAGGAGAACTGTTCGAATAACAGATTAAACAAACTGACATTTAAATGAAAATCCGGACAAAACGAAACTAATATTCGGTGTTTGACAGGGGGACAACTAGTTGTGCGTTATTTCTTGGTGTAATATCTCGTGGTTTGCAGGTATTGTTGAATACATTTTTGGTGCCCCACAAGATATTATTTTGTCAGTTTCAATGATGACATATCCTTAATTTCATCCTATGTGTCAATTTGATTGGTTAAGAAAATTAATAAAAAACATGTCATCCTTTTGTATATTTGTACATGACATTTACTATAATTATTAACTTTATATATAATATTAATCTGTATATATAGAAATTACTAATCAAAGCATGATTATCACATTTAACAAATCAACACCATATATATATAGATATATATATATATATATATATAGTTTGAGCCATTTTCCACTATATATTTTACCATTTTCAGTCAATTTTATGTGGGAAGTTTTGGTATTTATATTTTTTTTCCAAAACATCTAATTGCTTAGATTTTTTAAATTATATAAATAAGCCCTTTTATTTTTGTCATTTTGAGTTTCTTCATTTTTTTTTCTTAAATGTCTTCCGGTAGTTAATCTTAGGATGTTTGAATTACCGGAAGACATTTAAGAAAAAATGAATAAATTCAAAATCATAAACATAAAAGGTTTTATTCAGAAAAAAAAAATCTAAGTAATTCAAGGTTTTGAAGAAAAATATCAAAATTTCCTCAGTAAAATTGACCGAAAATGTTAAAAAATATAGTGGAAAATGGCTCAAACAAACCCTTATATTTATAATTTTAGCAAGGGTATTTTCGTCAGATTTTGGAAAAAATATAACAGCAGGGGGTTTTTGTATTTATGTGTAGTACATGGGGGTATAAGATACAAAGTCCATAGTACAGGGGTGTTTTTGTATTTAACCCTTTTTTTTTATATATATTCCTTCCTAGAATAAGATCTACAATATTATTTCTCAAAAAATTATTGCATTTAATGTTTTTATATTATTACCATATGTAATTGATTGTTTCTTTTTTCATTGTTCATATACAAGTATATAAACCCCCATCGATTCACTTTATTCCACCATCATTTTTCATTAGATAAAAAATGTATGGTAATGTGAGTTTTGTTTTGATAAAATCGGCTCCTTTTTTAAATTATGTTTTCTGGATGTTTTGTTTCATTATGTTATTTAGTTATTTCATTATTTTTTATTGAGGATTTTTCTTTCCTTTTTATTTTTATAATATTGTATTACCTTCGAAATTTCGTAATTATAATTTCAATATATTATATGCTCAAATTTGGTCTTTTTATTTTTAATTATTTTATGAAAGAATCAAATAGGTCCGTATAAATACATGAATGAATCATCCTCTCTTGATTTTAACAATATGTTTTATTTTATTTATATAGTAATTGAATCTAGAGTGTTAGAATCGTAATACACGCGGAAGCGGGTTATGATTATTTTAGCATCTCACGTTAATAATCCGGGTTAATTGATTGCATAATTGAAGGAATTGGGGGAATAATAATCACATAGGGGGAAGAATAAGATCCTAGGCTTGTTTACTCTGATAAATCTTCGTGCTTAATTTGTTTCTTGCTTTTGTCTTTTTAATTGCTTTAGTTTAATTTAGTTTATTAATCATCTTTCGACTGTGTAGGGTGGGCTTGATAACAGTTGGTAGAATTTAGCGTCTAGGATTAAATAATTAAATATTCTCTGTGGGATCGATATCCGGACTTAATTGTCCCTTTATTACTTGTACGATACGTGCACTTGAGTGTAGGTTTTCGGCCAACAATCACCGTATGTGCTTTTATGTTATTGTTAATCGCATGAATCGGAAGATCGGGTTAATAATTAGAACTGTGGTAGAAGAGCATTTGCGGTATTAACATAGGAATATAGTTAATCTCTTAGGTAGCCATTATTGAGATTTGTGCTTAATGTTGTGTTCTAGAATTAATTGCATAGGAATATAGTAATTGAATCTAGAGTATTAGAATCGTAATACACGCGGAAGCGGGTTATGATTATTTTAGCATCTCAGGTTAATAATCCGGGTTAATTGCTTGCATAATTGAAGGAATTTGGGGAGTAATAATCACATAGGGGGAAGAATAAAATCCTAGGTTTGTTTACTTTGATTAAATCTTCGTTTTTAATTGCTTTCGTGCTATTGTTTTTTTAATTTGCTTTTTAATTTATTTTAATTTAGTTAATTCTCTTCTAAAGTCGACTATGTAGGGTGTGCTCGATAATAATTGGTAGATTTAGCG
>NW_012193420.1:207622-243436 GCF_000504015.1 Erythranthe guttata
TTTTTTGATTCTATATATATATAAAAATATAAATAAATATATAAATATGTGTTTTGTATAGCGATATATATTAATAAATTAATCCATATTGTTCTAGTCATGTAGATCTAATACATCAATCTTCAGATATTTGTGTTTCATCGTTTTAGCACTTATCTCTTCCCACCTTAACTATTATACCTTCCCAAGGCCAATTTCTTGTCTCCATTCTATGTTATTTTGTAGACCACTAGTTTTATGCTAATGTTTTATATTGCAATTTCTTTTACAAAATAGTTTTTTTCTTTTTTTACTTATTTTGTTTTGAATATAGGAATTTAAATTCGAAGAAATTATTTATTAATATTTCAAACAAGTTAGCATAAAGTAGATTTAGGCTTCGTTTGGTTAGGGACATTAGTCATTATTAACTAAATAATTGGAATTTATTTGATGTTTGATATTTTCAATAACTTGCCGAATCGAACCACAAATATTATATTATCATAACTTATCTTGCCTTTTAGGCATGTTTAATATTGAACTTTTCGAGTTCCAATAATACGATTGGATTTCATTAGATTATTTAATCTTATCTTAGTTAATCTTATCTTGTCAGTCAAACGAGGCTTTAATTTATCAGATAATCGTCACCAAAACTTAACCTAACTGATATTAGATTTTTATTTTCTTTTACAATAAAACTAGTAATTTTTTCTGTGCAATGCACGAGATATTATTTCAAAAATGAAAATACAAAACCAATTTAATACATAACAATAACAATTAATAAGAAATAAACAAAATTGCAAAAAAAAAAAGTGAAATAATGGCTGGAAAATTGGAGCTAGATCTACGGGTAGAAGTCGTTCCTAGTGGATTAAGATTGTATAACAATCTGATAGACTTGCTATGAAAAAATAGGCTAGAAATTAGGAGCCGAAATTTAGAGATGAAATTATTTTTAAAAAATTACACAATAATTAGTAAATATCATTAGAATTTCGAATCACGTTATTTAAATGGAGCATGTGCTAGATCAAATTTCTTTCTTAATATAGTCCCGCAAGGGATGACCTAGCAGTTAGAGAAAGTGATTTTGTGTCAATTGACCCAAATTCAAATTTCATTGTCAACGGTCGTTAGATCGAATTTATCACACGTGATTAATCTATTGTAGTTTACGTCTCTCGTATAGTTTACGCTGCTATTACACTCAAATAAGTAGCATTAGAAAAGATAACACTGGGAGTTGTGAGGGCCTTCGTCCGGTGGGAAGTTATTTATAGAGTGCTATATTTAGAATGTTTGTTACTACAAGATTACCTTTGTCTTGTTAGTGCACAATTTCGTTGATTTTTATTATGTTGATATCGTATGTCTTTGACGCCTCATTCACTTAGAGAAAAATCATGTCAAAATAATTCTTATGGATGTCTCTGGAGATGCCAAAATACTATTTTAGTATTTTTAATCTTATATGTAATATTCGTCCAATTATATTTAATTTTTCGCCAACTGCATTTATCATTTTCATTGATTTATAAAAAAATTAAAACGTGTTTGCTTATTTTGTTTTATATATATATATATATATATATATATATATATATATATATATATATATATATATATATGTGTGTGTGTGTGTGTGTGTGTGTGTTTTTTATTTTTTAATTTTTTTTTATCAATGTTTTTTTAATTATTTGAGAAATAAATTTTCTATATGTCTATTTTACAGAAAACTACTATGAATGATTATAGTTATTTGTAGTTATATTCTTTCTTTTTATCCCAAAGTCATGATCGACCAATTATGTATACGCAGGAATATCACAACTTATATCAAAAAAAAAATATCAGCAAAACCAACAATAACATTTACAATAAATACTTATATTATAAACTAACTCGTAACCAATAAAAACATATCGAATAACACATAAACAATTGAACTCCAACTAAGCAATTTTAAGTTGCACGTAAGTAATTAGACACTTATTTTATATTATATACATATTTGATGAGTTAGAAATTTGTCAAGAATAATAAGAAGAATATAGTTCAACAAAAAACAAATGCTTCCCCTTTCTCCCATTCTGATTACGGCTCTAATAGAGATTAGGAATTAAGATTACAAAAGAAAAGTCTATACATTTAGGGCAAAAGGCAACGAGGGACATGACAATAGAGTTAAATGTACATCGGTCTAGACAAAAAACAGTCTTCCAAATAAATTCATTCTCATGTATTTTAACTAAAATACTATCCAGAATATATTTTTTATCAATTGCATTCATTACACTCTAACTTTTTTAATATAACACATTAACCCGGATTTAAACAAATATATCACATTAACCCCCATTTTAATAAAGTCAAATTACGAAGAAAAAAATCTTTCTTGTTTAAGTAATTACAATCACCTCTCAACTATGTAGTTTTTTTACGAAAAAACCCTTCATTTAATAGGTAAATTTGAGTTCGTAAGGGTGGAAATATAAGACAATACATAGTTAAGGAGTAATTGTAATCATCCAATTAGAAGAGGAATTTTGTAATTTGACCTTACTTTGGGGGTTAATCGTAACTTGAACTGTTACATGACGCTTCAATATACTAATGTCGTTTTGACTTCGAACCTGATTTTGACACATTTCTATTTTGATTTTGGCAAAATTCGAAACACGAAAACTGTAGTGCTTTGGGTTAGTTTTATAATTCAACTTAAATCCGCTAGATTGGATGCCGTGTGACAAATTTATGCATGAATGAGTCACATTTTGAATTTTAGATACCTCAATACTTCAAAGTTGTGGGCAATATCCATTGATTCATGTATATAATTCTCGCCCGACATCTAATTTTGGTGATTCAAATTGGATTATAAAACTAACTCAGAATACTGCAAATCCTATTTATCGAGTTTTGCAAAATTTGGAATAAAAAATGATGAAAATCACATTTGAAGTCGAAACGGTATTATTCAAGCTCGAACGACATTTATCACATCCCTAACCGTAATTTGCCCAATAATTAAAAACAAAATCCATTACCACTAATTCACGGGACCACGATCCTACCTAGCCTTAAACTTTGATTCGCCATTTGATCACATTTATTCTTTAATGGACACAAACATCTCCAGGGGAGTTAGTTGATACACCTCGTTTATTTATATTCGGTGGATTTGAACTTTAGATATGATTAAAAATAATTATCTATTAAGTACACATACACATAGATGTGTGTATGTGATTATGTGTAGATTTAAAATTCAAATCAATCCAACGTAAATAACGAGATATGGCATTTAATTTCCCCCATATTTTCATATTTATTATTCACAGTTACTCTTTCGCATCCCCTTAATTATACCCATGCAATGATCTTTAAGATTTTATTAATCTTTGGTCACTTCAATGATTTAATATATTTTATACTTTAATTTATGATCTTTTTCCTCTTTTAAAATAAATAATTTCATTATTTTATATTTGAAGTTTGTACTATATCTATGTGATCATATCCATCAAAGTTATACACTAATTAAGGTTTGTTAAATTATTGAAGATTAGTGTGTGGTAATATTTTGTCTCTTGAAATGGTGGTTGGGGTGGTGGATGAACAGCTAGTTGTCTTAGCGCACAAATCACCATCATATTATATTAATGTGAATGATTAAAGTAGATTAAGGCTTTAGTTTAAACTAATCAAGTCAAGGCCAACAAGTTTTCCAAACATCATTAAGAAAACACTTCCTTAGCTCCAATAATATTGCTTTGTCCATCCACCCCACTAATTACAATATATAAAAAAAAACTCCATTTCCCTGTAAGACGGCGACTTAGAGTGCGTTTGGCTAAACTTATAAGTTGTTTGAAATAATTTATAAAATATTTAAGAGTATATAAACTCTTCTAAAGTGTTTGATAATTTATATTAAAAAGATCTTAATAATTCAAGCAATAAGTTATTTGATAGCAAATAAGATTTTTTTTTTAAATACTTTTTATTTAAAATCTTATTATAAGTAAAAATAGCGTATAAGCTCATTATTCAAACATTTTAAAATTTAATTTTAAAAATAAGACTTAGCAACTTATCAGCTCTTAAAGCAAATTATCAGATGTAAGAATTTACCAGATGTTTAAAATAAACTTAGCTAAACGTGTTTTTGGCCAAATGTGATTGTCAATACTATTTAGGTCGAATTTGTCACACATAATTAACCTAAGACTACTGCAGTTTACACTTATCGTAAGATTTGTGAGCTATTACACGGAAATAAAATTTACTCGGTGCACTTCAAATGATTGCGAATTCTATTGTCAATAAGAAAATAAATAAATAAGACCCGTACAATTAATTAAAAGTTGATTAAAAACATTAATCAAATTAAAAGAAAGAGCACTGGCTTACCTACTCTGCCTCCCCAGACACAATACACATCAATCATAAGGGAAAATTAAAGGTTGCTTTTTGTATTTTATTTGCCCATCAATTTTGCTTATCGACTTTTATTTTCCCACTTTTCGTCCTTTATTATTATATGTGAATCAATTTGCCCCTATATCATATTTATTAGTTGGAAAATACCTTTTCAAGTTCATAAAATATATATGGGTGGAAATTGGAGTAATATTTTTTTTTTTTTTTTTCGTCGAATCAATTCAAAAAAATTATAGTTTTAATAAATATTTCTGATATACTCGTATGGACCGACCCAATGATACAATTAATTGTTTAGAAATAGAGAGAGTTTGGAAAAACTTTTGAAAGGTAAACAAATTATGGTGAAAAAACATTTGAAAGTTATATATTGTACGACCACCCACTAACTAATGGACTATCTCATTAATCTAATGATTTAAAACAAATAAAAGCTCTAATCCAATTTAAAATTGTTTTATAGTGAAAATTTCACTATCTTAATTATAAATAAACCCTCTAACTTATTATTGTAAGGGATTGATGCTTGAGTTCTCTATAATCATATTGACTTGCTTGTTTAAGTGACTGACTTGAGTGTCGTAGGGTTTCGCGAGACTACCCCATGTTTAGTTTATGTGTGCTTAACTCGCAGGTGCAAGACTTTAACATATTATGGATATCAGCATGCTCGAATTAGATCACTAGCTCGCGTGCAGATCGCAATCCTTGTTTAATTACACCAAATAATCATATAGATGATGTCGTGGAAGCGGACCTTTGATTTGTTTGGGTCACGTGGGAATCATTTGCACGGTTGTACCCTCGGGGCAGTTTCAATCCATCTTGTTCGTTCATTCGCCTTAAAGATAGTTCGATTAATTCTAAATGGGAGAGAAAATCCCATCCTTGAGATTCCACTTTTTCGATTTTTGCAATTTTTTTAATTGAAAGTGGAACATATATGATATTTCAATTCTTTTTATCTGACTTCAATTTTCCCGAAAACTGGATTTTTCCCGAAATTTCTTTAGTAATATTAATATTATTATGCATTTCATATTTTAGGTGAATACAAAATACAATCTTTGAATTATGCCAATTTCGATTCAATTTTATTTTTCTTTTTAACAAGAAGCTTTCTCATTCCAATTTTTAAAATTACAATTTCTAATTTCATTCGATTTTTTTGAGACATAACTGGAATCAGTTTACCCTTCTGATTATTTTTTCAAAAGTGCTAATTTTGATTTGATTTATTCGATTTCGATGAATTATTTTTTCATAAGTGCTAATTTTTATTCGATTTCTAACCGTTATAGGATATGAAAGAAAAGAAGGAAAGAAGACAAAAGATCAGAAGTTGTAATTTATACCATTTTGCCTCCATGGTTAGATAATTTATTTTACTAGACTAAATGACACAAAGTTTGGATAATTAGTTATTTAAAACACATTAGAATGAGTACTACAACATTAATTTTATTTATTCTAGTTCATTTCTAAGCAATATTAATTAGTATTTTCTTTTAATTGAAAAAACAATGAATTGGTGTACTTCCTTAATTGTCCAAAAGTGTGGCTTTCTATTTTTAGCAGCTGAAAAGATAGAGCAAAGTTATGGCATGACAGTCATCGTTAAACCTCTAGTCCAATCAGCATTCAAGTGACTACTAATGATCTAACTATTCATTCCAAATTTGGCAAATTGTTTTTCGATAAGCAATTTTCAAATTTGGCAATTATTTAATGAAATAATACTACTATTATTTTGGAAAATTAGCTACAATATTTTCATTACATTTTACTTTTTCTTTTTCAAGCTTTTTCACATTTGCAATAAATTTATCAACTCAAATGAATGTAGACATGAATACAAATAATCGTTCATTTTTATTTTACTCAACTAGTCCACATGTGTATATTTCCATTTTATTAAAAAAAAAAAAACTTGATACATTGATAATATGGTCTATTACAGTCATCTCTGATGTAAGGTCAAATTATGAAAAAGAAAATCATCATGTTTGGGTAATTACAACCACAACACTCAACTATGAATTTCCTTGCACATTTGTCCTTATGGTGTCAAATTCAACAAAATTTTCTAGATTCTGTGGAATGTTCTTTAGTTTGTACTTGTTTTGTGCAAAAATGTCATTTCTGATGCATCACAATCTGATGTTTACAAGCCAAGAGACACATCTTATGATCATCTTGTTTCAAAATGTGAAGCTGGGTACAAACCGGAGAATATTCCACTAAATTTGACACCGCAAAAGTTAACATATAAGAATATTAATAGTTGATGAATAATTATGAGTATCAAACATAAGATATTTTTTCGTAATTTAACTATACATGAGGGTCGCAAGTCGGGGTTGACCGTAGTTTACCTTAATGATATGAAAAAAGTGAAAAGGAAATAATAAAAAGAAAAGGAAGAGAAAAAGACAAAAGGGGATTGAGTGGACAGTGGAACAGAGGAACAATTCCCTATTCTTTATCCATGAGCAGCAACAAGTAGCGATACGACTATTATTACTACTAGATTCCACCATTTTTTTTCTACAATGGAACTTCACGATTCACCATTTCCTCTACTTTCTCTCTCCTCCACTCACCTCCTTCTAGAGAGAGAGACACTCTCATCGGAAGACTCCTCCTCCCTAAACACCACCACCACCACAACACACCTTCCTTAATCAAAATGCCCTCTCAACCTAAACAGGAACCAACCCCCCGCCCCCCTGCTCACCCGCCCTATGCCGCCGCCGATGTTCTCATGGATTTGGATCTCGACCTCGACGGCTCCTGGCCCTTGGATCAGATCTTCGCTGCGGCGGCGGCCGCCAGTCCTGTGCAGCCGTTTCTCCTCTCCAATTCCGAGCAGCCTTGCTCGCCGCTTTGGGCGTTTTCCGATGATAATACCAACGGGAATTTCGTCGCCGGCGCTGCTTTCCGGCTTTCCGACTCCTCCAGGATCCTCACCTGTATGGCTTTTGCTCCGATGATACTCTTATGTTAGGGATAAAGTTCTTCGAGTTTCCCAAAGACTTTTTCAATACTTTTCCTTTTTCTTCATTCTTCTTTGCTGGGTCTTATGAATTCCGAATTTGGCTATTGCTAATATGAACAGCATGATTTTGATTTGTTTCTAGTTGATTCTGTACTGCATCTCAATGGAAAATCCTGTATTTTTGTTTTAATTTTATTTTTAAACTTGCTGAGAGCATCTATGGTATGGTAGTGTTTTAGATTCAATTCACAACTTTACGGCTGTAAAATTAGGGTTCCTCTTTTGAATTGACGATGCTTTCAGTCTAAAATGGTAAGATTGTCGTTTTGTTTATTGAAAGATGGGGATTGTTCGAATTTCCATAACTATTGGGAAACAGATAATTAGGAGCTGATGCTGAAGTTGTTCACTAAATTCGTACATCGCAAACCATAGATATTTCTGAAAATATAAAATTACCGATTCTTTCATCTGACCGTATTTTTCCAGATAAGACTGGTTTTCTTGAAATGCTAGTTTCTCATTTCTTATGTAAATGTTTCACTTAACCATTGATTCCATTTAAAAAAAATCATATTTATGCATGGCATTTTTGTAACAGATGCCAACAATCCCGATATGGAAACCGAAAGTGCATTCGTGAATAACGAAAAAAAGAAGCTGCCCTCTCCTTTTATGGGACTGATGCCTATCGACAGTCTAGACGGTTCTTGTATGATCAAGGAAAGGATGACACAAGCCCTTCGTCATTTCAAAGATTTGACCGAGCACAATATCTTGGCTCAAGTTTGGGCGCCTGTAAAAAACGGGGGGCGTTATATGCTCACAACTTCGGGCCAGCCCTTTGTTCTCGACCCAAACAGTAGTGGGCTCCACCAGTACAGGTTGATCTCTCTCATGTATATGTTCTCTGTGGATGGAGATGCCGACGCAGATCTTGGTCTTCCAGGGCGTGTGTTTAGGCAGAAGTTGCCAGAGTGGACGCCTAATGTGCAGTACTATTCGAGCAAAGAGTTTCCGAGGCTGAATCATGCTTTGAATTACAATGTTCAAGGGACTTTGGCTCTGCCTGTGTTTGAGCCTTCTGGGCAGTCTTGTGTTGGTGTTGTGGAGCTGATAATGACCTCGCAGAAGATCAATTATGCTCCGGAGGTTGATAAAGTCTGCAAGGCGCTTGAGGTTAGTTTTGAGTTCCTTTCGTTTCTTGATTTCTGTGCCAGTATTTAGATATTCGTTAGTTTTGATTAGTTTCATTTATGGAGGATTAGGAATTGCTGTGTTGATATATGTTTGGCTATATTGTTATTATCTTCGTGACAATGAAATTCTATAGCTGCTCTTTTTTTTTTCTTTTTTTTTCCTTTTCTTGTTTCTAATATAATTTATTGTAATTAATGACAATATTTATTTTTGTAATGTAATCGATAACTAGTTGATGTTCGACCAGACACTAGCAAGCTATTATTCTGATTATTTTGCTGATTAGAATTTGTTTTATTAGAACCTGCAGCATATTACGTATTAAAATATCAGTTTATTCGTGAACTATTAGTGAGAGCTGCTTATTAGCTAGGCTCATTCGACATACGTAGTTACGATCTTTTGCTTTTAACTACTGCACAGTTTCAAATTGCCATGGATTTGTTTATTTTATGTATGTAATATCACTACTTAGAAGGTTATAGGAAGATACACTACTGTGCACAGTTTCAGATTGCCATGGATTTGTTTACTTGCTATTTAGAAGATTATATTAAAATACAGTACCGTATGCAATTTTTATCAACTTACATTTTGAGTCTGTTAAC
Organism: Erythranthe guttata; assembly: GCF_000504015.1. Next base: position 216,860 of record NW_012193420.1, read on the forward strand.
CGAATTTGCTCGATTTTTAGTATTTGCTAACTGATGTTCTTTTTTCTTCCCCCTTCTTTTGCAGGCAGTAAATTTGAAGAGTTCCGAGATACTGGATCATCAAAGCCCACAGGTAAAAATAGACGCCACTGTTGATATAGATCATTATGTTAAATCACAAATAACACGTCATTCTTATTTCAACAGATCTGCAACCAAGGTCGCCAAAACGCACTAGCAGAAATCCTGGAGGTAATTTCAGTGGTGTGCGAAACTCACAAACTGCCGCTGGCCCAGACGTGGGTCCCGTGCAGGCACCGCAGCGTACTGGCAAACGGTGGCGGTTTCAAGAAAACCTGCAGCAGCTTCGACGGGAGCTGCATGGGCCGCGTCTGCATGTCGACAACGGACGTGGCATTCTACGTGGTGGACGCCCACATGTGGGGGTTTCGAGAGGCGTGCGCGGAGCACCACCTGCAGAAGGGGCAGGGTGTGGCCGGGAGGGCATTTGCGTCACACAATTCTTGCTTCTGTCCGGACATTACGGAGTTCTGCAAGACAGAGTACCCGTTGGTGCATTACGCACGAATGTTCGGGCTGAGGAGTAGTTTTGCTATTTGCTTGCGGAGCAATCATACGGGAAATGACGAATACGTCCTCGAGTTTTTCCTGCCTCTGAATTTGGAGAGTGATGAGGACCAGCGGAACTTGTTGGACTCGCTCTTGGTGACGATGAAGCAGCATTTTGGGAGCTTGAGTGTTGCTTCGGGGAAAGATTTGGACCACGAGTGGAGATCTATTGAGGTTATTAAGGCGTCCACTGCTGATGAGAAACTTAATTTGGTACCTGATACCTCTCCACCTAGGCTTTCTTCTTCTCTGCCGAATGGGGAAACTTTGCACCTCGATGCTTTTGAGAAGGTGGTGATGTCTGAATTCAATGCTACAAATGTGAAAAGAAATGGTAGTGTCGGTGGTGGTCCCACTGAAGTTCAGAATGCAACTGTTGTTGAGGCGAAAGAAGTAGGCAAGAAAACTGAGAGAAAGAGGGGGAAGGCTGAGAAAACTATTAGTTTAGAGGTTCTGCAGCAATATTTCGCTGGTAGTCTTAAGGATGCTGCCAAGAGTCTTGGTGGTATGTGAATTCTCTCTCTCTCTCTCTCTCTCTCTCTCTATATATATATATATATATATATATATATATATATATATAATGATAAACGTGCGCCTATCTTACTAAGAACATGCACTACTATCTTGCAAGTAATCTAACTTTACCTATTCTCATGCAACAACAACTAGCTACTTTTGTTAGACTCTTTCTACTAACTGATGCAACGTGGTTAATCCAGAACTTCATCCGTATGTGTGTAAATTTCTGTAAAATAATTTGCAGTTAGCGGTAGAAAACTAACCAAATTTTCTCTTCATTTTGTTCTCTCTTACTTACAGTTTGCCCTACTACAATGAAGCGTATCTGTAGGCAACACGGGATTTCTCGCTGGCCCTCACGCAAGATAAACAAGGTTAATCGTTCTCTTACAAAGCTAAAGCGTGTGATTGAATCCGTACAAGGTGGTGAAGGAACATTCAGTTTGACTTCTCTGGGTACAAATTCCATCCCCGTCGCAGTCGGTTCAATTTCTTGGGCTGCCAATAATTTGAACGGACCACTGGAATTTCACGAAGACAAGAAAGATGTTGCTATTATTAGTAACTCCCCACCAGTAGCCGACGAACAGGTGGACCCCACAAATCATAATATTCGTGAAGGCTCGAAAAGTAGGAGCGGATCGAGAGAAGAAGAAAGCACAGGCACCCCAACCTCACAAGGCTCTTGCCAAGGCAGCCCGTCTGTCAGAAACGAAAGAGGCGGGCCCCACGAGCCGCCCCCTGTGTGTCACCAAACGGGTGAGATTAACTTATCCTCAGCATTCTTGATCCCTAACAACAACAACAACAACTATATAACAACAGCAGCACCACCACCACCGCCCGACGAGCCTTTCGGAGGAATGCTATTAGAGGATGCTGGCAGTTCTCACGACCTGAGGAATTTGTGTCCAGCTGGCGAGCCGCTATTCGATGAGTACAGCTGGACCAGACAGCCTTGTACGGACACATTACCGGTCAAAGATTTTCCCGTTGACCAACATCGTATGCCTCGATTTTCCGCCAGGCCTGAAGCGAAGACCATCACTATAAAGGCAACATACAGGGAAGACATTATCAGGTTTCGGCTTCCGATTGATTCTGGTATTGTGAAGTTGAATGATGAGGTGGCGAAGAGGCTGAAGTTGGAGATGGGAACTTTCGATATTAAATACCTCGACGATGATCACGAGTGGGTTTTAATCGCCTGCGACGCGGACTTGCAAGAGTGCATGGATGTATCTAGATCGTCCGGTGCTAGCAATATAATCAGGCTGTTGGTGCACGATATTATGGCCAATCTTGGGAGCTCTTGCGAAAGCTCCGGCGATTAAGAGAAACAATTTAGATATACATGATTGATTACACACAGGTAAGTTGTTAGATAATTCTTGCTATGCTAGGTTGGGTTTTAAGTGTAATTGTAAATTTTGTTTATTTATTTTTCTTTCCCTAAGGAAGTCTTTTGTAGTGCAACTTTTATTTTGGTGAGAACTGTGGATATTTATGTTATGTCTATTTAGTGTTTCGAAGATTTAAATAACATGTTTAGAAGTGTTAAGACCATCTGCTGGAAGGTCTTTTGTACTATGTAGGTAAAGAGTATGCAATTATCGTTGTAAGAATGAACTACTTGCCACATTTTTTTTTTTTTTTTTTTTTTTGGGAGTAATTGGTTGTCTGCTATTTCTAGTAGGTTTTCTTGCTTCAGAGTTCAGCTGGTGAAGTTCACCAGGAAGATTTTGACAGTTTAATAAACAACTATTTTAAATGTCTTTCTTTGGTATACTTTTTGAGTATTTAGAATTCCAGTAAAAAAGAAAAAAAGGATAAGTTGTTTAAGAAAAAGAAAAAGGATATATCAAATGGGATTGGGAGGCTTATCTTGCTGTCAAGGTATCTGAATTCTAGCATGACAATACTCACCTAGATTTATATATAAATAGCAAGGTTGTAAAAGGCGGGAATCGGGTCGGAGGTGGCTAGGCACCGCCTCATAATTAATCGGAGCGATGGTGATTAATTGATAATAAATCAGTTTTTCAAATTTAATGTAATATATCTCTAGATATTATGTGTAAATGCTCAAAACTTATATAAAAAGATATTTATACATAATTATATCTCAATCATTTATATATCCTAATCACATAATATAACTTTCAATAATAATAAGATTATAATATAATAAAAATCCTTACAAAATACAAACAAAAACGAAAATCTTCTTCATTAGAAAAATATGCTTGAATATTGTAAATCATATATCATTGGGTTCTTTAAAAATAACAATTAACACAAACAAAACAAAGCATAAACTCATTCTTATTAAAAGTCCAACTTTGTTTTCTGGGCTAATTAGAAATAGAAAAAGAAAAAAAAAACGATTTTTGACGAATTTTTTTGACCCGCCTTGAAGGTTTGACCGCCTCAAACCGTCTCATAGACCAAAACTGTTTTTTAAACATTTATATTAAAATCGTATAGGTTTTGGACCGTCTCCGCCTCGGAGATCGATTAATCGGCCGCCTCGTCCGATTTTTAGGACACTGATAATTAGAGGCATTGACTAAAGAAAATGTACAACTACCACAACTAGATTTAGGGTTGGGACTAGATTGGTTTTTACGCAAGAGTCGACCATCATACTTTTAGGTGGATAATATTCTTTTAAGTGACACACTGAATTGTGTCGAAACATTTGACCAACTCATTTATAATGGGTATGTTGATGGTTTACGATATTATCAATATTCGGTTGACCGATAATTATCGGTCAACCAACTATATTGATAAAGTTTTATTAAAAAAATATCAAAGTTGTAAAAAGTGGTAATCGGGTCGGAGGCGGTTAGACACCGACTCATGATTAATCGGTGCGGCGGTGATTAATCGACGATAAATCGACAATAAATCGGTTTTTAAAATTTAAATAGATATTATTTATAAATATTCAAACATATATAAAAATGTATTTAAACATAGTTATATCTCCATCAGTTATATATCCTAATAATATAATAAAAATTTTATAATAATAAGACAATAATACAATAAAAATTGTTATAAAATACAAATAAAACGCAAATCTTTTGAATCTAAATATGTTCTTGAACATTACAAGTATATATCATTAGGTTCTTTGATAATAAAAATTAACATAAACTTATTTCTTTTTTATTAGAATCCAAACTTTTATTTTGAATTAGAAAAAAAAAACCGATTTTTGACCGATTTTTAGCCGGTTTTGCCTCCAAAGTTTGACCTGCCTCTAAGATATGACCACTTCAGACCGTCTCGAACCGCCTTACAGGTGAAAAACCAAATTTTCAAACATTTACACCAAAATCGTAAATGTTTGGAACCGCCTCCACCTCGGAGACCAATTAATCGGCCGCCTCGGTCGATTTTTAGAACACTGAAAAAAATATAAAATAAAGGGTGTGATTTTTTAAATGATCATGACTAGTAGTTTACATAACTTTTTTCTCATTTTTTTTAGTAAGCTAGGTGGATATATCATATATCCACCAACCAATCCATTTCAGAATCAAATATTCAGTTGACAAATATCAACCGACCCAAAATAATTGGGTCAATAGTGATTTTCAAAATTGAGCAAACTTAATTTGTCGAATTGGTCGATTCTTAGATCGATAATCGACCAACCCAAATCAGTGTCAGTCTTACCCACAACAATAATCATATTCTTCGTTTACAAACTTTCTTCATAGCAGCAATTACCTTCTTGTTGTTTTGATGTTCGAAGCTTTATATTTATATATAATACTAGTGAGATAATATTATATTCCAAATATATATCTAGTGTGTCAGTATCCACTCATAAGTTTTATTCTATAATACGTTATCAGAACGAGGTTTGTTCATGAGGGATTCACTATTTCAGTTGTTTACACAAAAAATTGTAAAATTTGTCGTTCACCGGAAAAAGAAAAAAAAAAACTCAATCCAAATGTAATGAAATAGCTAGTATCGAAATAAAATTAGAAAACCAATTCTTAATTCAGGAATAGGAGATGGGACAACATGGAGAGATACAAAGATTTTAAAAGCAACTGCTTAGCAATCACCATATCTTCAATTCTACTACGCTTTAAATTAAATAAAAATAAAAACTAAAAATACATAACAAATAATAAAAATAATATTTAATAGGGGCTAAACATGATTATTAACATGGCCATTTTTATGTGTGTCAATTTTTTCAGACAAGCCAATTTCTCCTTGGGCTTTTCTCTCTGCCATCATTCTCTTTGTTGATCTGTAGAATGTTGCATATAGCAATAACTGGGCCAGCCCAAGCAAAGATCCCATTCCATTTGGAGCCTACATTAATTAATTAATTAATTAATTAATTAATTAATAATAAATAAATAAATTCTAAATTTCTAAATTAAAAAAAAATATACTTACAACAATGAAAATATCGAAACGGATGAGAGCATAAGCAGTCCAACTAATCCCATTTAGGAAAGAGAATAGAGAGAGAAAAAACGGCATGTACTCCACACTTTTCGTCGTGATCACCATTTTCTGCATCCAAAAATAAAATAAAAATTATTAGATTAAAAATATTTAAAACAACTGAAAATGATAAACACAAGACGGCTTTTAGTAAATGTAGGACACTTTTTTAATTTTACGTTCTTAATTTCTGAAGAGTTAAATTTGGAAGTTAGATTCTGTCTCTAGTGTTAGATTTGTATGAATTTATTGCATCAAGAAACAAAATGACAATCAGCGTCTCTATTTACTAATTAAAACTCGTCGTGTGATATTCTTTCGAAAATAACGTCGTTGTAAATTGAAAAAAGAAAAGAAAAAATGATTTGACAAAAATTAGATGCGATTTATATTAACTTTTGAATTTTTAAATGAAGTGATCTGTATTTACTAAAACACGTCCTGTATTTATCACCGCGCAGACCACGTGTAAGATATAGGATGCATGCATTAGGACAACAAGTATAACTATACGTACCATGACGGACAAAGGAGCAGCATACATCATAATATTGCCGACCATGCAGATGCTGCCGACGACAACCGACCGGAGTTTGGTGGTGTGGGCCAGAGTTAGGACAAGAAGCGCTAGCACCGCCATGAAAACGCACTCCGCCACCACTATCACCACCAGCCTCAGCCGCTTCTTCTTGTCGGAGAATATCAAGAATAGAGACAAATAAACTATCTCTATAACAAACCCGGTACCGTTAATTGTGACAACAAGTGTGCTGTGGGGGTGTACCAAAGGCAGTCCGTATAGTACCCAAAGCCCACAGTTGATAAATGTGGCTAAGTATGGAACCGGTGAGTATTGCTCCACTGATTTTTTCTTCCATATCCGATAAAACGTTGGCCTAATTAATATATTATTAATTAATTATTATTTTTTCTTTTCAATTGTTTGGATAAATAATATATATAAATAGAGATAATATAATTAATTAATATGGAGAATTGAGGCTTACACTGGGGACAAAAACAGTATCAGGGCTATGATGTTTCCTGAAAATTAATAAACAAAATCAAATTACTTGTAATTATATCTTTTAATATTACAAAAAAAAAAAAAAAAAAAAAACAGTTTTTTTAATATGATATTATGTCACACATTATTGTAATGAACAATATTCAGGGCTATGATGTTTCTTGAAAATTAATGAACAAAATCAATTAGAATACTCATGATATCAGCTTTTAATATTACAACAAATTAAAAAATAAAAAAAAAAACTAAATAATAAATGACACTATTTTTTCAATGTATTCCAAATAAATTAAAGACTATTCCTAGCTACTAATTATTTTCCCAGCACCGCCTTACGATCAGACGTATAATAAATCTACACACAATCACACACACGGTCTGAACTGGAAAGAACTTGCAATTTTTTTAGATATAATATTATATATATATATATATATATATATATATTTTAAAGAGTAGAAAATCAAGAAATTAACTGACCTATAACACCAACAATAGTACGAGCGTCGTCTTTAGAAAACATGGTGATTGTATATATATATATATTACACAGAGAGAGAGAGAGAGAGAGAACCCTTTTAAAATTTGTAGAGAGAGAAGAAGAAGAATGGGAAAGAAGAGAAGAAATGCATGCTTATGTTACATACTGATATGCTGTATATATAGGCAAAAGGAAAAAAAAGGCAAGAGGCACCGTTTGGCTTTTGTATATTACATATGCATTCAAAACTTTTTTATTTATTTATTTATTTTTATTTTTATTTTTAGTTTTTAATTTTCTGTCACCTGCATGACATGTATTTGCTGGTGACACACAGAACAACACATGGATACATATATTCATCAATTTTTATTCATTTTTATTTTTTTAATAAAAAAATTAAAAGAAAGAAAGTAAATCAAATTAAATGTGGCACTTCGCTCAAGGTTCTCAAAATCCTACCTATTGAATTAAATAATAATAATAATAATAATAATAATAAATAAATAATTAAAGCTGAGGCAGAAAACTGGAAAAGATGATAACTGAAGATTACTTATTTCATGGCTTTATTTTTTATTTATTTATTTATTTTTTCACACTCACTTAAATATCTGCACTGAATTCAAGTCAAAGTTTATCCTTATCCAAAGGAGGTAGATAGATATACATATACACATATATGTATATATATATATATGTGTGTATTTTTTCTCTTGTGTGTGTGTGTGTGGAATGCAATACACAAATACAGTGCAGTTATTTTAGGGTGTCGTTTTGTGATGACATTTAATTTGGGTAATCAGATTCAGTAAATTGAATATAATGGATTACAGGGCATGCATCAGCTAACTATATCTATTAATTTCAAAGACAAATTTAATTATTTTATTGGTGCATTTAATTACACCTTTTTGGAATCTCTCTCTTTAATTAAAATAAATAAAGGTCTTTTTTTTTTTTTTTTTTTTTTTTTTTTAATATTGGATTGTGCCATAGATATAATAAAGATAAGAAAATATGAGATATCAATGTAATCAAATATATAAGAATGTAATATAAATAACATTTGTAATCTGTTATCGGATTTCGTATCTTATATATAAAAGAAGTTAACGCCATGTAACTATGAGCAAATCTAATGCCATCTTTGTAATAATTTTTATTTATTTTTTTTCTATTAATTTTCTTGGCTTTGTTTTTCTTTCTTATCTCAATAGAACGTTTTGCCACTTTACCTTTTATTCCACATTTTTTTTCATATCATTTGTTAATTATTACATTTTTTTTCCTACTAATTTTCTATTTTTATCTTTCTTAATCTCAATGGAATGATTGTCCATTTTCTTTATTATTCTATATTCTTTGTTATTCTAATTTCTTTGTGATTGACATCCTTTTGATTTATTTATTTTTAATATTTTTGGTTGTATTAATTGCTTAATTTATTTAACAATTAATTCCATATTATGACAATTAAGTTTATAATCTTTTGTCAAGTAGATTTGTGTGAATGTTATTGTTAGTGTAATTTAAATATCCCTAATACATCTTTTTAGAATAGTGTAATATATTTCTCCTTATAATCTTTATTGTCGTGTATTAAATGATCTAATTTATTCACCTATCTCACCTATATATGCATGATCAAACTTGAGGTATTTTAATGATCAAAATTTTAAAATTCATTGCTTTAAATTTTATTTTAATTAAAAATTACTTATTTTGTGTTATTTTCTATTAAAAAAAAAAAAGTTCGAGATCACCAACCCGAACCCTTCTCGTAAATTTATTATGCACCATTTGAATTCTCAACCCCCAAATAATTCAATTTCCACCCTCATCATATACAATTAAATATCTCTGGTTCGACACATATTAATAAAATGTAATTATATATATTGCGGTATTATAATTTACGGTATTATAATTTACGTAGAATTATAATTGCGGTATTATTGTGGTATTATAATTTAGGTGTATATATATATATATATATATGTATATGTATATAATTCTACGTAAATTATAATACCGCAATAAAAGTTTTGGTAATTCGGTATGTAATTTGTTCATACGAAACTAATCTTTTAAATAGGTGTTGTTTGAGAAGGTTGATGATATTAATAAGATGGATTGAAGTGGATATATATGATTATATTGTATTGTCTAAGATAATGTAACATGTGATTACTTATGTTTGAAGTTTATGATTATACAATTGTTGAACTAAATATCATTCATATATGTATGATTGAATCCGGACCCATTTTCGATTACTTGTTTTAAACTTAAAACACCAATATTTGATACACCATAGTTATATTGTCTATCAAATTCTATATATTCTTGTCAATCCCCCAACGATGCCAAATAATATAATGGGTTTTTTTTAAGCTTAAGAAACTTTATCAAATTAATGATATCAAATTTGCTTTTGGACACTAGCAAAAATAGGAGTTCAAGTTTGGGGGCCGAATGCATTAAGAAAATTCTGAGGGGGGGGGGGGGGGGGGGGCCCTTAAAGCCATTGGAAAAATTTTTTTAATATTTCTAGTATAATTAATAGATATTTAATTTATAGATTTGGAAAATGTTGCCTCTCGGGCCATATGCTTGCTCTGCCACTGCCACTGCTTTTGATGTTTAATTTATAGGATGAAAATGTAATGCCTCTATATATATCATTATATATTCGTTGCGGCCCATCGAATCAACGGTCGAAAATGCTTTGTAGGGTAAAGTCTTTGATGTACCCGGAAATTCAGACATTGTATAAGGATTTTTTTAAAATTTTTTTGGCAAATTACGGTCACCCAACGAGGTATGGTCGAATTCCTTTCATGTTTGGGTAATTCCAATCACATATTATATTGCACATCTATATTTACGGTGTTAAATTTACCTACTGAAGAAGTGGATTATCATACGATATACATAGTTAAGAAGGATGATTGTAATTACCTAAACATGAGATTTTTTTTTAATTTTATTATACCTCATGGGTGTGTAGCAGTAATTTAATTTTTTTATAATAGATTCAAAGAAATTAAAAAAGAGTGGGAGAAAATGGTGTTTGAGTGACAGGTTGGTCATGGTAACAACGTGATATGTGAAGAAGAGGAGCATCCAAATTGTGTCCTCTTTTTTGACTTTTTTACTTATAAAAACACTATTTTGTAAAATATATAAGGGAGAAAAATAAAAAGAGAGAGAAAAAAATATTTATCCAGCATCTAAGAAGGGCTTTATTTGCCTTTCGGTGGGGTTGTGCCAATTCTTACTTTTGAGGATACTAGGTTGACAAATTGGCAACTTTTACAACAATTTTGGCCTGAGTTTTTTTTTTTTAAACGGGGCAATTTGGTGAATACCCTTGAGCGGTAAATGGTAATACTTTTTTGAAGGCAGGACAGCCATATATTTCGTATTTTGCTAAAAGTTTAGACTGACAATACATTATTATCCTCCAATTCATCTGTTTTGAAGTCACATCCACTAAAAAAATGACATTTCTTCAACTATTCTGCCTCTCCCTGTTAGTCACATGCCGCCGCCGCCTTATTTCCGCCACAACATCATTAGAAAAATGTTATTTTCATCTAAGATATCTCTATTTTCAATCTAAATTCTCCAATTAAACTGTCTATTTACAATCTAAATTGTCTATTTTCAGTCTAAACTATCCCGATGAACTTTTAGCAAATTCAAAATATTCTGACATATTATTAGCTGTAGTCTATACAAAATATTCGAGGGAGTTTTAGCCGATTTTCCTTTTCTATTTTCATCCTTAGAAGAACGAACTGATCCACTATATAGAGGTGCACTCGACAAATTTTCATTATCGTACAATAGCCTATAAAGCACACTAGACATAAGTCACATGTAACAAGCAATTGCATGTAAGTGTGCAAGATTACACATTATACCTATATGGTGTTTTTTTACTGAAAAAATAAATAAAAAGATAAATGTGGCTAATAATGCCTATACATTTGTAGTTGCTAAAAACAAAATATGACAAATTAGAGGCATTATTGATAAATCACATTTAGTAACCAAATTTTATCAAATAATTAGTTACCCGTCAGAGAATTAATTCAATTCAATATAATTTAAGTTAGAGGGTGTTTGGCTAAGCTTATAAGATGTTAAAAGGAGTTTATAAGATGTTTTAGAGCTTATAAGCTCTTCCAAAGTGTTTGATAAATTTTAAAAAAAAGATCTTAATTTTTTTTAAATAAGTTGTTGGAGACCAAATAAGATCTTTTAAAATAAGTACCTCTACCCCACATTTTTTATTTAAGATCTTATAACGAGTAAAAATAGGAAATAAACTCATTATCCAAACACTCTAAAAATTAATCATAAAATAAGATGTAACAGCTTATCAGCTCTAAAAACATCTTATCAGACGTAAGAGCTTATCAGCTGTTTAAAATAAGCTCAGTCAAACACCCTCTCAGTCCCATCAATTAAATCAAACAAGGTCATGGTAGCTTGTCTACAGAAATCACAACTTTTTTTCCAGCAAGAAATCACAATTTTACGAATGTCGCATATAGTAGACTTTCATGATATGCTTTACGAATTGTATCAAGTTAATATTGATATAGGAATGTCAACGGAGCGGGTATAAGATAATCTGCCAAGTTCGCCCCACCCCTTTTAGAACCATCGGAATTCGGAATCCATACCGCGCGGTAAATACCCATAAATTGTACATTTGTGATTGCATGTCCCTTCCTTAATTAAAAAGAAAAATTAAAAAAACATTAAAAATAAAATCACTAGTACAGAACATCCATCAAGTTAGCCTGATCAACATTAGGATTATAAAAGAGAGACATTTTTTTCCCACACCTTCAATATCTCAATTGCAGTACAAATAAACAATAAAATAATAATAATAAGAAAGGAAAATAAAAAATAAAAAAATTACACAACGGCAACCCAAACGCCTGTGGAACAAGAAGCCTTGACAAACTACAACTTGAAACCAAACCATTCACAACCTCCTACGTTAAAAAAAAAAAAAATACTCGTGTACAAGAAATCCAGAAGAAAATCCAGAATTAACTTCTAAACCCGAAAGCAGACCACTTCTTCGAAGTTGTTTCTTTCTTGGTCCTTTTTGAATTAGGATCGATCAGATTTTCGAGGGATTTAGCCTTCTTGTTACGAGACCTGCCAGCTTCTTTCAATAGTTCAGCTAGCCTTTTCTTTTCATCGTCGAAATCCGGATTTGCTGTTCCGAGTTTCTCTTCTCGCAGTTTAAGTACATACTCCAGAATCTCTATTGCATCTTCGATTCTGTATAGTTTCAAACGAAGATTTATCAAATCTGGTTTTCCCATCAAAAGCATTGTACTAAAGGAAAACTAATATAATAACTGAGTGCTGCGAAACATTTCAAAGCAACAACTTATTGAAAGGGTTTTGGTGGATAGGCGAAACTCTATCAATGTTCAAATGGGGTGGGACTTCCTCAAAAAGGTTTGGATCCGCAAGTGTTCAAAACGCTGGGACCCTTTATACTTCAAAAGATGACAAGGGGTGTGTAGCTAAGTGGAGCTCGAAATAGAAATTCGAATTTGGAGGGCTCAAACTCGAGCTCTATGAGTTACAAGTCAAGATCCACGAGCCTATTCTTTTGGAGCTCAAGTTCAAACTCACAAGCTGCCTCACGAGCTTTCAAACAGTTAAAAATGAGTTCAAACTTGTCTCCTCGGACAGCTGGAGCTCGTGAGCTAAAACAAGAAACTCAAATTTGAGCCGGTTTATTTCATTTAAACCACTTACAGTGCAATTTGCCGTAAGATAACACACACACACACACACACACACACAGACACACATATATATATATATATATATATATATATATATATATATATATAGCACTTAGATAAAATAGTTGTATAAAAATTCAGTATTTGGACTATCGGGGTAGATCCTATTCTTGAGGTTTGAGCTGTTTGCAAAAAATCCTTTCATTACATATAGCGCCCCTAAGAAATTTGTTTCTATCGTGCATTTGAAAAAAAAAACCGCCAAAGAGTCATTTTTAATATGTCAAGGAGCTATCTGTAATTTAGAAACTCACAAGGGTTTCTTCGTAAATAGTCCAAATCTCAAGGGTAATGTCTATAGTATACCCTTTTATCTATTTTATCGTCAAGTGAACAAACAAAATCTTGGTCCCTAACAGTAAAAGAAATATTTGGGAGTTTCCTTTGCTAATCTTAAAATATGAAAAGAAACTCAAGTTAGAATCTTAATAGATGATTTTTACCTTCCCATAGCATCATAGGTAGCGGCAAGATTGCTATACACACCGAGAGTGTCCTGATGGCACGGGCCGCACTCCTGCTCCAGTATCTCTCTAGCTTCCTCAAACAGCTCCGCGGCCTCGTCAATCTTGAACAACTGCACGCAAGCCAATCCCATTTGGTTCAGCACAACTCCAAAAAATGCAGACTTTCTTTCTCCACTCCCTCTCAGTTTCGCCACAGCAGTTTCGAACGACCCCCTCGACTCTTCATACCTCCCAACCATATAAAACATCACACCCGTCCTCGCTTCAATTCCAGCTACCGTACTCTGCTGACCTGGCTTATCCTCCAACAGCTTCATAGCCTTTTGGAGTAGCTTCAAAGCTTCTTCGGGTTCGTTAAACAGCTCGTAAATAGCCGAAATTTCAGTTAACCCGCTAGCAATCTCTTCTGGGGTTGTTCCAGGTACGGGTTTTCCATAAATTCTCAAGGCATTTTCACAGTAAGATCGTGACTCTCTGATTTTGCCTGTCTTGTAGTATAAATCGGCGAGGCGTACGAAGACTGAGGCGACAGAAGGGTGGTTGTCGCCTTTGGAGGATTTGAAGACAGTGAGTGCTTTCTGGTAGGAAAAAACGGCCTCGTCGAAGCGTGTGAGTGATGAGTAGATGTTGCCGATGCTGACATCGATTGAAGCTACCTCGGTCTCTTGACCATTGGCAATCATAGCCATGCTGGCAAGTACAAGGTGCTCCAAGGCTGATTCATAGTCTCCTTTGGCTTCGCATATGAGAGCCATCAGTCGGCGGTCAGCCGCTTCCTCGAGGGAGGCCGGTGGACTGTGCACGCGGTGGATTTCGAGAGTTTTCTTGCACAGATTGTCGGCTTCATCAAATTGCATGGCTTGGACGTGGGCCTCGGCCAAATATCTGCAATTTCGGTATCAACACAATTGTCATCAGAAGCAAGCAAAATATTAGTCGGGACTGATAGTTTGAACTTATCAGTTTCTTTACTATTTTTTTCAGTTAAACAGAAGTATCAAAAGACTCGACTTTTTTCATCTTTTACGGACAAGATGAAGTAAAAGCGTATGATATAACTACGAAATGCATAGAACAAGAATATAAGATACTATTTGTGTCGAAAACCAAAAGGTACAAAGCTAATCCTGTTGCCAGGAAAAATGTTCAAGGCTTTTAAGCCAAATGTCAAGTACCAATACCTTACCACATTCAAGAATCATATTTACTAATTAATGTAATGATATTCAGCTAAGTATTTAACAATCAAAGAGAATATTTAATCTTTTATTTAGAAATACATCAGGTACATTTCAGACTTGGGAAAATTTAAAGAAAACAACACAAGTATACCGGCAAGTTCAGGTTTTTAATTTTAACAAAACTTTGGCAGGACTTAAGATCTTGCATTACAGTAATCAGTAATGTCATATATAATAAACATATAATAAATAGTAAGTATACATGGATCACATAGAATAAGCTGCATCTTAGAAAGTAATACATGGCCCAGATTTCCTGTCCCACTAATAAATAATTTAGTTTTTAGTTAAAAGAAAAGCCCTGGCATGTAATGACTTGTTGCCATTCATGACGATTTTGAAGGCTAATTTAACAGAGACAAGAATATAACACTCAATTTCAAGAACTTAAATTTTAAATTATAAAAATAAAAATAAAAAAGCAGAATCGAATTGTACGGTGATTAATTGAATAATTATAATTAAAAAAACAAGTAAAAAGATTTACCTGCAGGTTTCTGCAACTCTTGGATCATTATCCCCCAAGGCTTCCATCTGTATCTTCAACCCTTCCTTGTAGCAATCAATCGACCGATCCAACTGTCCAAGCATGGAATGCGTGTCTCCCAACTGCATATACCCCGAGAACGCGGCCAGTGCGTGATCCGCACCTCTCGGAACCTCCGGAACCCTAATCGCCCGCTCCAGAACCGGCACCGCCTCCTCGAATTTCCCCAGGCTGCAGTAAATCGCCGCCACCACGTGCAAGCTCATCGCCAAATCCAGGCTCGGCTCGCCCTCGGCGGCGCACTTCTCGAAGCTCTTGGACGCGCGCAGTGCGTAGTCCAGTGCCTTGCTCGGGCCCTCGCCGGACGCAATCGTGTCCCTGGCCAATTTCAGCAGGAACGGGCCGAGATCCGGGTTGTCGAGCGAGGACTCGTTAATCAGCGTCTTCTCCGGCGGGGATTTCTTCTTCGCGGAGCCCCGATCCGGTGAGGGTTTGGCGCGTGAGGTTGACGGGGAAGGCGACGGCGGTCGGCGCGTGGCGGGGGAGCTCGACTTAGCTTCGGATCTGACGGTTTCCGGCCGGATCGGAGTGTGCGGCGGCTCTTCCGGTACCGCAATTCGCAGCGGCGGAGCATCCGGCGGCGTTTTAACTGATACTAAGCCCGGCATTTTCGGAGAGTGGATGCGGAAAAATGAGAGGTTGGAATCTTAATAGGTAAACAGATAAATAATTAATTAGAGGAGTTAATTATGGAGTGATATTTAATAGAAGACACCATTATCAAATGTTGCTGGTGAGGATGGTGGCTTGACTGACTGTGGAAGACAAACTGAAAGACAACGAAGAGAGAGAAAGAAGAGAGAGAGAGAGAGAGTCTACGTAAAAGATTTACAACTGGTGGCGCACTTTTTATGTGATTTCTTTATCTGAGGAATGGGTCGTTGTTTGCTGTGTGTGTATTTTTGGTGTGGAGTGTGTGGATAAGTCAATACCATTTTTTTTTTTTAGTGTGTGAGAGATTAGATACTATGTGAACTCCTGAAAAATAATTAGGAAAATCTACATTATTTTTTCTTACTATTTTTTTTTTTTTTTGCAGTAAAATATTAGACAAACATTTAATTGAATAATGGGTATATTCTATATAGGCAAACAAAATAATAGAACAACTTAATTGGTAGACAAATTATTATTGAGTTAATTCCAATTTGCACCCTTTAAATATAGCATTTCGTCACTTTGCATCCCTGGAAAAAAATTAATATAGCGTTTTGCACCCTCGGTGTACAATAAACCATTCGAATTGCACCATGGATTGAGTTTTTCAGAGTTAACTAGGCAAGTTCATCTTTTAATGGCTAATTTTTTTTTTGTTGAAATTTTTTTAACGTCCAAAGTGCAACGATAAAAAAACTACTCACTAAATTAATTTAAAGCTAGATTTTGTTCTCACAAGAAAGAAAAAAATATAATATATATTTTTTCAACATTCGATAAGTAAATCGTTTATTATAGTTTGTGAAAGTATTTGTTGGAATTATTTCTATAAACGAAAATGGCTGAAGGAGATTTTCTATAACCCGGGATTACACGATTAATATAAACATATTGAAAAATAAAATTACCATGATTGATTATATCAATTTATTTTTACCGATTTTAGTAAAAGACCTACCTCTCGGACAATTTGATGAGACAGTATTTGGAGATAATTTGTTCTGTTCTATAAAAACTAATTTTCAAGGCATTTATTGCGATTTTTCTTTTTGAAAAATGCCACTATTAAGAAGAAGTTATCTCATTAAGTTATAAAAATTCAATATAGGGTGCATTCTGAATGATTTATTGTGTTTTGAGGGCGCAAACTACTAAAAAAAATGAGTATATAAAGTGTCAAACTGCTACATTTCCCGTGTAAAGTGGAATTAAGCAATTTTATTTTAAGTTAAATAAGGATTGGCTAACCGAGAAATAAACAAAATATTATTGCATATGATTAGAATTTAGACATATAGGAAGAATAGAATAGAACCCCCATTGTGTTATGGGTTGATTACATGGAATATATATAGAGAAATATTGCAAGGTAATAGAGTTTGACTAGGTAACTAAATCCTAATTAATCTAGGTAACCGAATCATACTAGAATCCTAATATTAGGAGAGTTCTATAATATAATATTCTCTAACACGCCCCCGCAGTCGAAACGTGACGAACGTGAAGACTAGACATTCACTTGCTAGCACGCTCCCGCAGTCGGAACGAATAAACTTCAAAACGAGTAAACTTCAAACGTGAAGACTGGAAACTTCAAACGTGAAGACTGGACAGAAACCGCGAAACACATCGCTAGAGAATTCCTCTATTGAAATATCTGCCAAATTTTAAAATAATAATAATAATAATAATAAACGGGTGAGAGAAAAATAAACAACTTTTTTTTTTTTTTTTTAATCGAGATAGAGAGAAGAGATGAGAGAGGGATCGCCGGCCATGGAGAAGAAGAGAGGCAGCGGCTAGGTTTTAGGCCATGGAGAAGAAGAAGAAGAAGAAAAAGAAGAGATAGAGAAGATGCACCACCGGGGGAGGGAGAAGAAAAATCGGGTGGTGTTCATAGAAAGAAAGAAGAAAAGAAAGATATTAAGAATACCACCACCGGGGGAGGGAGAAAATTGGGTGGTCACCGCCATGGAGAAGAAAGGCGGCTAGACATTAAGAAGACATATAGAAATAAAATAAAATAATAATAAATTAATAAAAATAAATGAAGAAAAAAGAAGAAGAATAATGATTGTAGATTCGTTTCGTGAAAGGAGTGCAACCTTCCCTTTTAGCTCACAAAACGAAAAGTAATCATAGGCCTATCCTGCCAGGTCAACACTCAAACTCAATCAATGCATAAATATTTTAATTTAATCTAAAATAATATTCATTTTAATCAACAATAAGACTTACATATTTGTTATATATTCAAAATATTATTTATTGGCCCCACAAGGGATGTCTTAGAGGTTGGAACAAGTGAGTATGTGTCAATTGACTCATGTTCGAATCCTCTTGTCAATGGTCGTTAGATTGAGCTTGTCATATCTGATCAGCCTAGTGTGGTTTACATCTCTCGTATGACTTGCAAGTTATTATACGAGAGGTACCTATATGATTATTTGCGAGTGCATGATTACTCAGTGCACCTATATGATTGACTGCGTTCCTTCATACAAAAATAAATTATTTATTGCACGAAGTAGATATTGAAACGTTCATTTTAAATGCATTTTTAATTTTGGGAAATTTATAGATTATATAAAAATAGATTAAATATGAAAGATATTATATATGTTTTTCAAGGAAAGATGAGGCAATGATATATTATTGAATTGTAATACACAACCCATTGTTTTCAAGGTAACTGGCATACGCAAAGGGCCATTATTCATTATAGTAATAAACTAATAATTGTGCTCAACAATAATATTTGTCCTTTCCCTTCACGTGCTATTCCATTTATCCAACCACCAATTGGATCTTTCAAACTGCCTTTCTGTATTCAATTAGTTTTATATTTTGACAACTAATAATGTGGACAAAAAAATGTTTGGTTATTTGGGAAATGAAATTTACTAGTCATTTAGTTTATATTGTTTCAAACCCATAATATAAATGCACCTGCTGCTATCAAGTAACAAAGTGAACTCGTAAGAATCGTGGTGTCGAACCCACAAGCACAAGGAGATGATTATGGATAAACTCTTGATTGTTGTAGAAATCGCCAATAGGAAAGCTGTACGGGGAAGAAGAAAAAAATTGAAAAATTAGTTACGACGATAACATCTGAGCCAATAACCTTAGAATTGAGTGGATAATCTTGAGTAGTCGTGTAAGTCCCCATTTAGAAAATTACTATATTTACATCAAGTTGATGTAATTCCCAATTGTTGATGGCTGCTAGTGCTAGAACAAGTCTCACAGTAACTAAAATTGCTACATAAGATCAGAATGTATCAATGTAATCTACTCATTCTTGTTGTGTAAAACCTCTTGCCACTAGTCTGGCTTTGTATACGTCAGTAGTGTCATCATCTTGCTTTCTTTTTATCTTGTATGTTTATCAACTACAAGGTGAACAATACACCAAGTTTATTGTCTTCTAAAGTCTTAATCTCGAGCTGCTTGTTTATTGGAAATAAATTATCACTTCCATCAAATTTATAAGCTATCATCAGAGATATATGTAGATGTTATATGTGCGTTTCACTCTCTATCAAATATTTTAAATGCTATACAATACATTTTATCGAATGTCGTTTCGTCCACTGCCAACAGTTTATAGAATTTCGTGGAAGTCGGATATATGGCCGAATCTTCCTTGAGACGTAACTGCTCCATCATCAATGACGTGATGATATCTTGCAAGGTCAGAAATGAGTATTCGTGCATAAATCGTTTTGAGTTCCTATTCTTTATGACAATCTGAATTCCTAGCAGAGTATAATATATTCTCTATTGATATCTATCCTCTAATCCTATGATCGACAGATGGATTTTCTCCCCAACATCCCATATATTTCCATCTAGGTGATGTTAAATCAGGGTATTCAATTCAAAATCAAGGAAAACAACACACCATAGTCAAAAGCAAGAAAGAGGACTTGGGGTTGAAAGTCGAATGACCGAATTATATCTATTTACCAAAAAAATTGAATTTATTTCCAATTTTGTTGTAAAGAATTTCGAAAACAAAACATCGATAAAATTTGAAATTTTTATTATTTTCATACATTTGTAAAATAAAGAATGATATTGATACTATAAATGTAACTTTTATAAGTACATAGAGTAGTTTCGAAAATTTAAATTGAATCGAGAACTGAAATCTCATATTTCTCATAACTGATTCAAGAAACATTTTGCAAATAAATTGGAAGTGATAATTTATTTCCAATTTAGTTGTTAAGAAATTCGAAAACAATAATGAGTTTGACGTTTTGGAAATTTGAATGAAAAAACTTGACCTCGAGATTAAATTTTTTCGGCTGTTTTTTAGTCCATTTATAATATAAAATAAACAACGAGATTGATATTTGAAGTGTAACTTCTAAAATACATAATTGTTTCGAAAATTGAAATCTCGCATTTTCCGAAACTTAATCCGAAAATTTTTGAAAATTTTGGAAATCATAATTATTGAAACATGGAACAAAAATAACCAAATACCAATAAATAACCGATTTATTCCATAAATAACCAAAGAACAATAGCCAAGTCGTTAATTCTACGAGCATTTTTCATTGGTTCAACTTCAACCTCCGACCGCGAGTTGTGCTGATTTTGCCGAAGCTTTCATTACAACAAGTGTGTGCTCGTTGAATTTGCGAAATAATGAACTCGAAGAATCGACTTTGATTTTCTAAACTTGTTACCAAGAAGATTATTCAGAATTGACGGACGCTGACCCGATGTCATCTGATGCATTTTACGTGGAATGATGTGGTTATCCATAATCATTATCTCTAACAATTAACTGCAGCTCTGTAAAAAGCAAATTCAATTTAGGCTTATTAGCACTTTGAATGTAGATCCTTGACATTAGTTTATTACAAAATACTATTGCACAAAGACCAATATCTTCGGGAAACAATTAGGTGAGCGGCGATTTCTAGCAAAGGTGATTAGATTGAATTATTTACGAAGAAAAAAAAAAAAAGCCGAGCACAAGAAAGCAAGTCAAAATCCCAATTGGGAGAAGCTTTTATCTTTGCATACCTGAGAATTCAGACCAGCCATCTGCCATCCTGTAGATAAATACACGATGTACATAGTATCCCGTTAATTTTCAATTAAAAAAACGAACTGAAAAATTAGGAAAAAACTGATTAAGTTAGACCACATGCACCAATAACAGCTCGATTGCGTACGAAGATTTCATACCTCTAATATTCCTGGATTCTGCAACACAATAGAAAGAACACGGCGAACGAGCCCCTTGTACACAAGTTCATTTACTATACCATCTCCATTCATCCATGGTAAGACTAGATTAGTCAGTCTAATTGGAATACTGCTATTGAATCAGCGCTCTCAATGGTTCGCGACTCCACTGCTATTGATAAGGGCTGCTAGCCTCTTGTAAGTTGCTTCTCCCGTCCAGGATTCTCAGCATTCTTGGATTAGGCTTTACCGGGCTTCTCTCTTTAAGCTTTAAGGCAGGGCTAAGGCATTGGTTGACTTTCTTTCTATTCTAAGAGTTGGGAGCGAAGGAAGGTCTTCTTCAGTGCTTTCCTTCCCGGCGAGAAGCCCAATCTCAGGATTTGCGAACTTGAGTGTTGAAAAATGCTAAAGAATGCTTTATTAATTGTATTCTTGGATGATTACAAATGAATGCGGCTATCCCTATTTATATAAATCCATCTCCTCAAAGAACAGTGACGATCATTTTGATCTAACATCTAAGAGCATCTCCTACGATTTTCTATCAAATATATCAACATGAGGATTCTAGAAGATCCTCTAAAGACATCTACATACAAATGAGGATTCTAAAAAATCTTTTAGAATCCTCTAAAAATCTCTACACTTGGACCTGGTTGGACCATCTTCCCTTGAGCTTGCTTGATGGATCAACCTTAGCTAGCACATTGGCTCCATGATAAAATGGGCGGCCCTTGACATTCTCCCCCACCTAATTCGGCTACGTCCTCATCTGATGTCCGTGAACTGCCACAAATTTTCTTTGGGTTTCCACGTCATCTCGGATTTGGGCAATCCCTTCCACTTGATTAATTATCATCATGTGCTCGGTTGCACACCTCGTCAGCGAACGACATGTCTCCCAAACACCGCTTCCACTTCCTTGTCGTAAGACTCGATTACCACAGGTTGTGCTCAATGTGAATACCCTCAGCTTGCGGCTCCCACCCTCGTAACATGGCTTGAGCATCCTCATTTAACTAAAAAATAAACAGACTTTACTTTATTTATTGAAAAATACTATATTTTGAAATAGTGTATCCAAATCTGTTATTTTTACTCACATTTGCCATCTGGGTTAATATTCTTGTAATGAAACCCATTTGATAATCAAATCAAGCTGCACAATATATATTAAAAAAAAAAAAAAAAAAAAGCTTATTTACTTACTGTTCAAATAAAGCACAAGCAACACAGAAATTAACTTGATATGATTGATTAAACAATCCATTGATACATTTGTACTCGCTTAATTCAAGATAAAGATACATGAGCTTCAAAATAGCCATCCATTTAAAAATTTAGGAAGCCACCATTTGCCTTTCTTGTGCATACACAAAGGAATCAGACCAACCCTAATAAAATTATTTATTGAACAGAGAATATATTAATAATTAATCGGTTAAAAAGACCCTATAAATAAGCCACCACCGACAAATACTAATACACATCAAATCTTCTCACAGAATTCTTTCCTAATGTGCAGCAAGAACAGCTCCAGCAAAAGCAGCAGTAGCCGATGGAGAAGAACTCATATTCCCTCCACCATTAAAATCCGAGCCCGCCCCGAACATACTAATCGTCGAAATCTGCCTCACAAATTTTGTAAAGCTAGCCCAATTCCTCGACTCGAACAAATTCCTGTCCATTCTGACGAAATTAAAAGAAAACGAAGGATTATCCAATCCATCCGAGTAGAACTTGGACATCTTCACCACCTGCTCGAATGAGCCACCGTCCAGGTTCGTCGAACCATTCTCCCCCTCTAACGGTACATCGCATATCCTAGCTGCAAGCACAATCTGCTCGACCAAACCCTCGGGCCTACTCGAGGGATTTATCCTTCGCTTATCGGAATCCTGCATCTCGAAACACGCACAGCACACGGTGAAACCGTACCTGCCGAACATGCGTATGATGGGTGTGTACCCGTCTCTCGCCGCGGTGCTGTAGTACCCGGAAGTTAACGGGTGGGCCCCGCCCAATTTTCCGGACATGTTGACTTTTTTGCCCCTGAAAATGGTCTCTGCTTCTCTGCAGATTCTCTCTCCATGGAGAAGCAGCATACGAGAGTACCAGCCGAGGAAGAACTCTCCGTCGGGGGTATTTTCGGGATTTTGCATCGGACTGGTGGTGGTGGCGATGGGGCCCACGTTTAACCATTCGCGCATGCCTATCTCGTGGGCGCATTTGTTGAGAGATGCAAGCATGTACTGGCAAAGTTGAGTTACGGAAAAGACTATGTTATACTGAAACTGAAATGTTAAATGTTGTTTCGATTTTACCAATACTTTTTTGACTTCGAACGTGCTTTTGACCCTTTTCTAGTCTCATTTTGGCAAAATTCAAAACACGGAAATTGTAGTCCTCTCAGATAGCTTTCTAACCTAACTTGAATCAACAAGATCGGATGTCATGTGACAAAGTTATGCCTCAAGATGAGTTACATTTTGAATTTTAGATAACTCAAAACATCAAAATTGTTGGCAGTGTTCATTGATTCATGCATATATCTTTCTCATCCGACATCCAATTTTGGTGATTTAAGTTAACTTACAAAACTACAAGTTCCGTGTTTTGAGTTTTGCCAAATTCAGCCTTGAAAATTGTCAAAATCACGTTTAAAATCAAAACGATATTATTAAAACCAAAACAACATTTATCACATCCTGGATCGGAAAGAGACCGTGTTAAAGTAAAGAAAGATGTAGAAATTTGTATATATACGTACCTTATCATAGCATTGAAATTCACCGAGTTCAAGAGTTCGCCAAGCCCAAGTTAATTTATGAGTGGGGCACGAGGGATATCTTAATTCACCACCGGGACCCAATCCAACTTGGATCCCCTGTAATTAAAAAAAAAAAAAAAACCAGAAAATAAACCTTGTTAGATACCGAGAAGAACAAGAAGATGAAAAAGAAACTAAAAAGTAAACAAAAACTGGGGATTTTTTACAGTTATAATGCCGCCAAGAAATGGTCTGAAAGTGTCTCTGAAGTTCCTCATGAGATCGGAATACGCTTGGATCGGTGATCGGCCGTGCAGAATAGGAAGAACGTCGCATCCAAGAGAAATGTATTCCATATTCCTCCTCCCAAATCTATCTGCATACGATACGTCCGGATCTTTATCCATTTCTTCGAGCACCCATAGAGGGAGAGGAATCCTTAATCAATGAAACAAGGGTGAAAAACCGACCATCAGTGTCGATCGAGAGTTGTAAATGAAAAGTAAAGCACAGATATAAATTTGAAGTCTTAACCAAAAGCAAAGACACCTCCAAATTTACAACAAAGCAAATGCGATCCACTTAGCTGTAACTGTTTATTTCACATGAATTGGTTCGTATTCTGTCGTAATATATTCACCTGAATGTGTGTATTCTATTCATATGTATTAGGTACAAACGATTTAACGTTTCCCGCAATTTACGAACTTTTGGTAGCTCTAAATATCAAATTAGATTCAACCAACTCAACATTTAATAACATATAGAATCAAACAGTGCAGTTGATACGATTAAAAAAAAAATGAAATTGGAGATAGTTACCAACCAGAATGGGTCGTCGGAGCCCGACCCGAACTGATGAAAGGCCATAACGGCCCGAACTTTGAGCCCGAAACGCTTCGCCATTTCCACAATCTCCAAATAGCCTCGCCAATTGTAGCTCCTGGGGAATTCCCTCTCCACCAGCCCCCACCAGACCTCCATCACCACCCCCTCCACCCCCGCCGCGGCCAGCGCCCGGAACGACTGCGCCATGGCCCTCTTCCGGCTCATCGTCTGGGCGGTGGGGCCCACCGCGTCCGCCGGCAGCGTCACGTACACCGGGAACGCGCCCCTCCGCCGCCGCTGGCTGTTGTAATTGAGCTCGTACACCAGCTCCCCATCCGAAGAGGCGTTGAGGCGGGACGAGATTCCGGGCCGGATAGAGACCCGCTTCGACCCGGCCCGAGACGAAACCTGCTGCGACCACAAGCGGCGGTGAGTCGACTCGGAGCGAGTGGTGCAGCAGAAATTGGGAGCGGACGGGGAAGCGATCGCCATTTCAAATCAGAATTTGTGCATCTATACGCCACACAATTCAGCGTGCCCGTGTGTGTAATTTTTTTTCTTTTTTCTTTTTCCTTTTTCAATTTTTTTTTTTTTTTTGTTTTTTTCTTTTTGGAGGTGAAATTGGGATCACAACCTCACATGTTTGTACATGTTTATCAATATATATACAACGGTAAATTACGAAAAAACCCCTGAACTTAGGCTAAATAACGAAAAGTGCCCCCACCCATTCGTAACAACCAAAATCTTTCTCTGATTAACTGTTGATCAAGTTTTTTAACAGAAAATGCGTACATTTTATTTTACATTTTGTTAAATAAGTGATAAATAAAAGAAAGTATTTGAAATTGTGTAAAGTTTGTTCCTATTAATCAAACATAATATGTGAAAAGTTACACATTAAAGGATTGGTGTAAGACGGAAACAAATCTCATGGAATTTTTGGTATTTACGAATAGGTGGTGTGTTTTTCATTATTTAGCCTAAGTTTAGGGGTTTTTCATAATTTACCATATATATAATTATATAAATAAATAACTACTGTTAAAGTACAGCAAAAGCGTTGGGACATAGATGAATCTTTATTCTTTAATGAGGAGTAAAATAAAGTGAGTTTATTAAAAAATGTTTAAAATAATCTACACCACAAATTCAGAGTGACGTGCCTAAATTGTTCAAAAAGGGAATCTAGAGAAACAAAAACGGATATTGGAAAGAAAACTATATATCTATTTTAAGGTCCACTTAAGTCACTCGGACTCATCCGATGCCCATTTGCACGGGCAAAAGTTAGAAACAAAATTTTCGATTTTCGTCGGTTTCGATTTTTTCTTATTTATATTGGAACAGTTTTTCGTATTCCAGTTTTCAAAAAAAAAAAATTTATTTTCTGATTTTTTTTATAGGAATCGGAAATATATGTAGAGTTTTTGTAATTTTCGATTTCCTCTGATCTTAATTTTCGAAAAAGAAAATTCTGAATTTTCTGATTTGTTTTACTATATATAACATAGCGTAAATTACAACACCCCCGAGGTATGGTAAAATTACGAAAATCCTGCTCATGTTTGTGTAATTACATCAACCCCCCTCAACTATAAATTTTATACACGTCCAACCTTGTGGATTCAAATGTAGTTGAATCTTCTTGATTATATGGAATATTTTTAATTTTGTACCCGTTTTATCTCAATCGAGCTCCACATTTTGAAGCAAGATGATCATAAGATGTGTATTTTGACTTGTATTTATCAGATTGTGGTGCATCAGCCACTGTATTTTTATACAAAACGAGTACAAACTAAAACACATTCACGTAATCTAGTGAATTATGTTGAATTTGATACCATAAGGGTGGAGGTGTAAGAAGATTCATA
>NW_012193420.1:259935-270590 GCF_000504015.1 Erythranthe guttata
CTGAAAATGGGTGTGGGCTTTTCTCAAATGGACTAAAATATTTTGGGCCTCCCTCCATTAAAAAAAGTAGTGAGGGGGTTTTCTCAAAGAGCCCGATTAATTTAAAGAAAAAATTATTCAAATTAAACAGAATAGTCACTGGCCAATTGAATGTGGCGATGAATGGGGGAGCCCCACTAAAGGTGGTTATAGGAGTATGAAAACCGACGGCTCCGATTGCGCATTTTCGAACGATTGAACGGTTAAAGAAGCTTAATTGGTGGAGGGTGGACAGCTGGAGACTCAACCGGCGACGAGAATACACCATTGCCCCGTTTCCTTCATAATTGCGCCGATAGGGACGACAAAGGAGAGGTAGATGCGGCGGCTGAGGGAGGGGGGCTCGGCGATTTTGAAGAGGCGGACGTCGGCACGTGTGCAATTTCGGGAGAAATTTGGCTATAAATGGACTTTTTAGTTGTAGGTGTAACAATTTAGCAAGTTCAAGTATGACCGTGCAACTTTTTTCCATTTAAGGGTAAAACGTCCAAAGTTTAGGGGATTTCTTGTTGTTAACCTTTAAAAGAAAGTTGTTAAGGGCCTTGTAAGCTATTTTAGAAAAGTACTTTCACTCCACATTTTTTAAATAAGATCTTATTTGTTCATTTACTAAAACATTTAGGGTCTGATTGGTTCAATGAAAATAGTGGGTAAAATAGTGAAAATGTGATGTAAAATAATTTTTTTTTGTTTGGTTAATAGGTAAAATATTATGTAAAACAATTTCAGGGAAAAGGTGGAAAAAAAAATTGCACTAAAATAAGGGAAATGGATTTCTCTCAAAAAAATATGAGGAAAATGTATCATTATATGTCTCTCTTTACCTATTCTTCTTCCCTATCATTATATAGTCCTCGGATTTTTTATTATTTATATTAAAGGTATTTTTAAGTTAAAAATAAAAAAGATGATTTGTGTCAATTTTTATTTAGAACTACGAATTTAGTTAAAATATTATATTTTAACTTGTCCCACACATCTAGTTAGGTCTAATTTGAGGGGTGTCATGCATATTACCCTTTTTTTTTTTTAATCAAAGGAAGGCTAACCATCTTATTTACATTATCCTTCTATCCTATACGTTTGTTTTATTAACATTATCGAAATACAAAAGTGTACTGCACTCGAAAATTATCTGTACATAACTAGGCCAATTAGGACCATGCATGTTGTTATAAATACTATCTAAAACCCAAATTTAACTAATTAAATCGTACTCGGCAGCAGAGTTGTTTCTGGAAAATTGTGGGTCTTAATGTAAATATTAACTCGCCCGTACATCACGGCTAAACCAATTTTTTTATTTATTGAAATTGAAAATTTTGGAGACAATATAACTAAAAGAGTGATAAAATTAGCTAGATAAATTAGATATTTACAAGTTCAGGGTCAGGCCCCCCAATTTTTTTTACTCATAGATATCTAGAATAAAATAATATAATAAAATATTTGTAACTTTTATTGAAATATAATACAATAAAATATGCAGTTACATGCATATAAATCCACAAGAGTGATGGGGAAAAAGTTAAAAAGTTATACGTAGATAAAGATATAGTAAAATAACTAAATATCTAACTATAACATGAATATAACTAACATAACTGATTGAAAACATTCAACTTCGTAATCGTTCACATCAAATGCAAGAATAAAAATAAAAACCTTCCAACAAATATAATTTCAAATGATACAGTTATGACACTTCAAACTGTCGAACAATTAATAAATTTTTACATTATCATTGAGAAAATTTTCCTCTTACTTCCATTATGAGCTGCAAAATATATTATTTAAGAAACAACTAAAATCAATATTTTATAGATCAAATAAAAATCTAAATTTCGGAATTCTAATCGAATGTTTTTTAAAAATGTATTTCCTTGTGTTTAAATAAATGATCAAATAAAGTAAACACCTTATAGTATTTTTTTTTTGATATTGAAATACTTGACTACAAATTAAAAAATGGTGGTTAATCGTCGAATTAGCTGTAAGCTACAAGTTGCAAAGCAATTGTATATTTACCTGAAAAAAATGAATGAATGAATGAATATATAAGTGTTTAATAATTGTTAAAATAAAAATAGATAACTTATCAATCATTGATTTTGTTCGTACAAGCAAATGTATGATTTGCAATGTAAAGCATGCATCAACTTGTACTAGCTAGTTAGTTGTATCCACGAACTCTGAATTTTACATAAATAAATAAATATATAAGACAAAAACGCGTACGTTGATATATTATTTTCCATATTCCGATTTTAGCAGAAACAGAAAACACAATAATGCGACTCTCAACAGATAGTTTAAATAGGAATTAAACATTTATTATATAATAATCGTGAAAGAATATGCTGATTTCATTTTTCTTTTTTTAAATAATCCGAGGACTTTTCCCATGCTGCATGTGTTGAATTATTATTACTGACATTTTGATATATATATAAAACAAATTATTATTAATTAAACTATTCCTAATGTCGCGTTGTTGGAAACACGTATATATTGCCAGCCAATTATTGAGGACTTGTAATTATTTTTATTACAAACAAAGAATTAACTTTGATTAATTAATCATTGATAATGGTGAAACCTAAGCTATAAAAGAGGGATGGGGAAGTTGTGTTTATTCATTAAGAGAAGAAGCTTAGACGCAAACATGGGAAGTAAAACAAATATGGCTTCTCTCTTTGCAATTGTAGCAATATTGGCTCTTTGCTTCCCCTCAATAGCCAATGCTAACTACCAATACTCCTCTCCTCCTCCTCCTTATGTCTACACCTCTCCCCCACCACCGCCGCCAGTTTACAAATACAAGTCCCCACCACCGCCCACACCTGTGTACGTATACAAATCTCCGCCACCACCAACACCCGTCTACAAATATAAATCTCCTCCACCACCAACCCCAGTGTATAAGTATAAATCTCCACCACCACCGACTCCCGTCTACAAATATAAATCTCCTCCACCACCAACCCCAGTGTATAAGTATAAATCTCCACCACCACCGACTCCAGTCTACAAATACAAATCTCCTCCACCACCAACCCCAGTGTATAAGTACAAGTCTCCACCACCCCCAACTCCGGTCTACAAGTACAAGTCTCCACCACCACCAACCCCAGTGTACAAGTACAAGTCTCCACCACCCCCAACTCCGGTCTACAAGTACAAGTCTCCACCACCACCAACCCCAGTGTACAAGTACAAGTCTCCGCCACCCCCAACTCCGGTCTACAAGTACAAATCACCACCACCACCAACCCCAGTGTACAAGTACAAATCCACACCACCCCCAACTCCGGTCTACAAGTATAAGTCTCCACCGCCACCAACTCCGGTCTATAAGTACAAGTCTCCACCACCACCAACTCCGGTGTACAAGTACAAGATCTCCACCACCACCGACTCCCGTCTACAAATACAAATCTCCACCACCACCAACCCCAGTGTACAAGTATAAGTCTCCACCACCACCAACTCCAGTCTACAAGTACAAGTCTCCACCACCGCCAACTCCGGTTTACAAGTACAAGTCTCCACCACCACCAACTCCAGTCTACAAGTACAAATCTCCACCACCTCCAACTCCCGTCTACAAGTATAAATCTCCACCACCACCAACACCTGTCTACAAATACAAGTCCCCTCCACCCCCAACTCCCGTATACAAGTACAAATCTCCACCACCACCAACTCCAGTATACAAATACAAGTCTCCTCCACCACCAACACCTGTTTACAAATACAAGTCTCCACCGCCACCAACCCCAGTTTACAAGTACAGTTCTCCACCTCCTCCTCACCAGTACTGAGAAACCAAGTCAAGTTAAAATATCCCAAGTAAGTTTTACCCTACTGCCTCCTTGAGTTACATAATATATATGTTGCATTTTACTTTAACAATACTGCATCATCTAGCTATATAAATGAAACAAGTGCATTGCAGTGCATTATTTGTCGACATTCGATCGAAGTATTTTTAATTAGTTTTACTAATCATTCATTCTTCATGATCATAAGTGAATATGTATGTTGTAATGACTAAAATTCTATTAGTTTGTGATGCAGGGAAAGGAGAATGTCTAAAATATAAAGTTGATTGCGAGTTTTAGTGAGAGATAATGAATTAAAGCGCGATGGATCCATCCATGAAGACAACCTTTCTCATCATTTGATGTTTCGTTTTTTATTTATTGTTATGTAGGTTTTATTTTCTTTCATTGTTGGTACATCTTTAGTTGTGTTTAATATTATTATTTTAAATTCTTTCGCAAAACGCAGAGGTTTCTTTTATCCAATAAAATGTTCAATTTTTTGTTTCAAATTTTTGTTTTTACGGTCATATTCATTAGACCATTTATAGCTGGGTACTTTAGATACCTCTCATGCTCTCATGAACCGAAGAAGAAATTAAAAAACTGATAAAAATTGTGATGGTAAATATTTATAAATTAGAAGTCATATGTAAGCTACAAATAATATCTATTGAAAAAAAATGATAAAAATACTGAAACTTACTATATTACGAAGTATATACATGGTGACTACAGAGCAACGGTAAGAGTTGACATAACAATACACCTATGCATGGACCGATAGAGTCAATGATAGACACCACATAGGTTGATTCTTGATTAATTAAATTACGACATCTTAGAAATGCGCGCTATCGCCGATCATACCAGATCAAAAAACAGTTTGTGACACAGTCATTGATACAAAGTAGAATTATTTTCCTTATGTACGACCATGGTGACAGCGTGAAGACATTTATTCGGAGCATGTTGTCCGCCGATGTACACTCCAAGAAGGGAATTGTTGTTAATGTTGCCTCGTATTGCATCGCTACTGCTTCTAGGTGGTAGATGAGGTGTGGAAGATTCTCAGGTGCAGAAGAAAGGAGTTATCGAAGCAGGATAAAATCACTAATAAATCAAAACCCACAGGAGATGCGGGCAAGTGCTTGGTAGGTTCCAGTAAACCTTTAGGCAGAGAACTGGATTGGCTTAGAGAAAATTTTCCCGTTGTAGAGAAGATGAGCATTCGGCGGAATCAGTGCAGAAATGGGTGATTTCCCATTCAACTTGGGAATTCCGTCTCTGGCTCGTGGGTTTAGCCAATGATGGTTCATTTCTCAGCTATTTTTCATTGGTAGCGAGCTACCTGTCTTGATAGCGCACATAGGCTATTTGCGATCGAAGTATAAGAACAACGCGTTCTAGATTCAAACTTTTGATAGTGCATGAGAGATCCACATGCAATCATTCCTCAACCAGAGTTGTTGCTTGAGGGTAAACTTATTATACGGGATGAGGCAGCAATGATGATCAATTTTATTCTAAAGCACTAGACAAGACCATGAGATCCATATAAAATTCGGACAAACCTTTTGGTGATAAGGTTATTGTTCTTGGTGGATACTTTAGGCATATTTACCTATTGTACTGAAGACATCGAGTCAAATCATCTCCACAGTGGAGGGCCTGTCATGTTATGAGGTTTCACAAAAATATAAGGCTTCAATCATATGCATTTTCTTCTAATGCAGAGGAAATAAGAGAATTTGCCGATTGGATATTGAGAATTGGCAATAGAAAAGCTGGAGATTCGAATGATGGTGAATCCTCAGTTGAAATCCCCGATTACATGTTGATTCGAGATTCGAACAATCCCTGTCCACAAATCCTGCAGTTTGTGTATCGTGATTTGCTTAACAATATTTCGAATCCTGATTTCTTTCAAGGGAGGGCCGTTCTTGGGGCCTACCAATGAAATAACTATATTTGCAAATAATTATCTATCGTCACTCATCCAAGATGAGGAGAAGGTGTGTTTGAGCCCAGATAGTCTATGCATGGACGAAGCAGGTTCCGAGATTGACGCAAACATTGATTTGATTGAGATCTTAATACAATATCGTGCTCTGGTCTTTCTTCTCATGAGCTGAAATTAAAGATCGGTGTTTCTGTCATGCTCATTAAAAACATTGATCAATCTAGAGGTTTGTGCAATGAAACTAGACTCTTGGTTGCGCGATTAAAAATTCACGTAATTAGTTGCAATATTATTTCCGCTAAGAATGTTGGCCATATAGCATTCCTAAGATAACTTGCATACCATCAAATTACACATCGCCATTAAATTTCAGAGACGAAAATTTTCAGCATTCTTTCATTTGCCAAGACAATAAAAAAAAAAAAAAAAAAAAAAAGTCCAGGACGAACTCTCTCGTTGTTGGCGGAAATACCTACACACAAATGCACATATCGAACAAGTAATACAGTGGATAATTAAGCCCGAATATTGATCCCACAAAGAATATTTAAATTATCTAATCCTAGATGTTACATTCTACCAATTCTGCTCAAGTCCACCACCCTACACGGTCGAAAGTTGAGTAATTAAACTAAATTAAACTAAAACAATTTAAACAAGCAAAAGCAAGAAAGCAATTAAACACGATGATTTATCCATATAGACAACCCTAGGATTTTATTCTCCCCCTATGTGATTATTAATTCCCCAATTCCTTCAATTATGCAAGTTATTAACTCGGATTACTAACCTGAGATGCTAAATTAATCATAACCCGTTTCCGCGTGTATTACGATTCTAATACTCTAGATTCAAATATTGTATTCCTACGCAATTAATTCTGGAACACAGCATGAAGCACAAATCTCAATAACAGCTACCTAAGAGATTAACTATATTCTTATGTTAATATACAAAGGCTTTTCTACCCAAGTTGTAATTATTAATCCGATCTTTCGATTCATGCGATTAACAATAACATAAAAGAACACAAAGTGGCCAGTTTCATGCACTTAATAAAACAAGTAGAATAAATAATTTGGAATTAAAACTTGCATAAAATCATGGAAAAAGGGTTCATAAATCCCACATAGGGTTTAAAATAAAATCTTAGAAATAAAGAGTTTAGCTACTCATGATCAAATTAAAAACTAAATAAAAATAAATTATGGAAAATAAAAACTATGCTTGAATCTTCAAAGTCTTCGTATTGCTTATTTGCTCTCGAATTTTGCGTAAAAAGATGACTCCTAATTGTGTGCTTGAGATGACTTTTTATAAGATGGGAAAAATTGGAGAAAATGCAGTTTCCTTGTAATTTTTGGAAGTTGGTTTATTGCGCAGTCTTTCTTTTTCGGATGTTTGACTTCTCCAATTTTGTCCACCTTTTATTCTAAATTGTAGTTTTGACCCTCAATTTATTCAATTCTTCAATATTTTGCCTGTAACACAATAAATTAAAACTTTAAGCACCAACTATCAATAAAATATACTAAAAGCTCTAGTTAAAAGATATGATTAAGTGTAAAAATATACACGTAACACTCGTATGTCGGAATGTATACCTTCCACAACCAATTTTCAGTCACGGTAAATTTTACGTAGCGTTACCTGGAATAAAGAGTAGATTTGGAATAAAGATCTTCATCGAGTCCGAATGTTGTAAATTGTCCAGTGTTACTACCAACGTTGTGTATGAAGAAGTATTTCAGAGAATATGAATATACACCTTAATAAATATCATTTATCGATTAAATGCGTATGTCTTTTGTATTTACTTATACGTGTATATTTTATGTATGTTTCTTCGATTATGCCACTTTGCAGGTACGGTAAATTATATGCACACATTCTTCGTTTAACTATATTTGTATCCTAGTAATGCGTTGAACTTATAGATTCACAATAATGAATAATTACAAGTTATCCATCCGGCAATGGTTGATTTGAACGTACTATCGTGTTATGCTATATCAAGATTTATATGAATGTGTAAAAGGTGGTGTACTGATTCCATTGCATTCATGAAGATGGTTGTGCCATTTCAGAGTGGATGGTGTTTCCAACGTTGTCAAAAAAAATAAAAATTTATTGACTTTTGGTAATAAAATGATATACAAATTTATTAAAAAAATCGATATTAAATTTAAATCTTCGATATTACTTAATTCATTGATATTTTAGATTAATGGATTTTGATCTTCGAACTGACCATCACGCATCGCACGGGGAAGTACTAGTTACAAGATAGAGATCAAGTAATAGTACAATAAATTATAATCCATCGTAACAACTACGTGAATCAAATAATAATGGGGCTATTTGTTAAACACCCCTCATTGAGATTTGACTTCTTGGTAAATCCAGAATTAGTAATTGATATTTAACATAAATTTATTGTGCCTAAAAAATCTTATATGCCCCCACCAATTAGTATAATTATTTTAAATTAAAAATATGGTGAATAAAATGCAGAATATTTCCCCAAATCGCATCACCTAAAAATCCTCCTAATATTTCTCCCCCCAAAATCACGCTCGAAATCCACTCCGGCAAAATCGCATTACCTAATTATTCTGTTAATTTTTTTTATCACATCTAATCTTTCTCGATCTCTTTAGGGCAAAAACATACATATATTGGTTCAACGTCAAACAAGCTTTTCCGGTTAGAAAATTGACGTGTATTACATTGGAAATGGCAAAATTCACTTTGCACACTAGTGAATTTAATAAAATGGGAAGGTCAAAATCCATGGATTTAATAAGGGAATGGCAAATCACTATACGCGCGAAAACCCTCTATGAGCGAAAACCACTCTGCGTGAAAAAAACCATCTTACATTTGTTTAAGAATCAACAAAACGTGTACAATGCACCAAACACATACAAATCTTATATACATCAACAAAACGTGTACATACACGTACAAATTACTGCCCAACGTAAATCAATACAAAACCTCACATATAACTCATCTTAAATTCTCATGTGATCTGAAAACCACCATGTGAATCTGCACCGCGCCGCTTATCCAATGACACAAACATATTATTATTTCTAACAGATTATTATTTATGTGAGTTACAATTCCGATTCCACATAAACACAAATAGCAATCAATAAGCGTTAATGGTGGAATAAGTTGAGAAAGTGCTATTTAAAATATTTATGTAGAGGATATTATGTATCTTCTAATAACATTTATTAAAAAACACGTGTATTAATTAGTTAACAGCACAATAGTGATAATTAAGGATTTTTAATTAATAAAAGTTGTTTTTAATTTATCTTAAAAATGAAAAAATAAAATTGCGCCTAATGTAACGACCCTTGTAGTTTGGGGGTTGTCAAATTTTCCCAATAATAATAGCACATCAAATCAGTGCACAAGTGTGCATTAATTACTTTCTTAAATAAATTAAACATCTAAGTAAGCAACAATAAATTTTTAAAGTATATTAGATTGTTTTTTCGCGCTATATAATCTCAATAATAAAAAGGAAACAAAGCTGGTCTTAAAGTCACCATGTATATACTTCGTAATATAATTAGTTTTAGTATTTTAATCATTTTTTTCAATAGATATTCTGTGAAATACTTTTTCATACACAACATTGGTAGTAGTAACACTGGACAATTTACAACATTCGAACTTGATGAAGATCTTTATTCCAAATCTACTCTTTATTCCAGATAACGCTACGTAAAATTTACCGTGAATGAAAATTGGTCGTGGAAGGTATACAATCCGACATACGAGTGTTAAGTGTATATTTTTACACTTAATCATATCTTTTAACTAGAGCTTTTAGTATATTTTATTGATGGTTGGTGCTTAAAGTTTTAATTTATTGTGTTTCAGGCAAAATATTGAAGAATTGAATAAATTGAGGGTCAAAACTACAATTTATAATAAAAGGTGGACAAAATTGGAGAAGTCAAACATCCGAGAAAGAAAGAATGCGCAGTAAACAAACTTCCAAAAGTTACAAGGAAACTGCATTTTCTCCAATTTTTCCCACCTTATAAAAAGTCATCTCAAGCACACAATTAGGAGTCCTCTTTTTTCGCAAAATTCGAGAGCAAATAAGCAATAACGAAGACTTTGAAGATTCAAGCATAGTTTTTATTTTCCATGATTTATTTTATTTAGTTTTTGATTTGATCATGCATGAGTAGCTAAACTCTTTATTTCTAAGATTTTATTTTAAACCCTATGTGGGATTTATGAACCCTTTTTCCATGATTTTATGCAAGTTTTAATTCCAAATTATTTATTCTACTTGTTTTATTAAGTGCATGAAACTGGCCACTTTGTGTTCTTTTATGTTATTGTTAATCGCATGAATCGAAAGATCGGATTAATAATTACAACTTGGGTAGAAGAGCCTTTGTATATTAACATAAGAATATAGTTAATCTCTTAGGTAGCTGTTATTGAGATTTGTGCTTCATGCTGTGTTCCAGAATTAATTGCGTAGGAATACAATATTTGAATCTAGAGTATTAGAATCGTAATACACGCGGAAACGGGTTATGATTAATTTAGCATCTCAGGTTAGTAATCCGAGTTAATAACTTGCATAATTGAAGGAATTGGGGAATTAATAATCACATAGGGGGAGAATAAAATCCTAGGGTTGTCTATATGGATAAATCATCGTGTTTAATTGCTTTCTTGCTTTTGCTTGTTTAAATTGTTTTAGTTTAATTTAGTTTAATTACTCAACTTTCGACCGTGTAGGGTGGTGGACTTGAGCAGAATTGGTAGAATGTAACATCTAGGAC
>NW_012193420.1:295677-308970 GCF_000504015.1 Erythranthe guttata
ATATATATATATCTATAGATATGATATATATATATATATATATATATATATATATATATATATATATATATATATATATATATATATATATATATATATATATATATATATATATATATATATATATATATATATATATATATATATATATATATATACCTGGCTGTAATTGGATCGTATTGGCTCGAGTTCAGCTGTGGGTGGAGCAGCTTCAACCTCTGCCAAGGATGAGTAACCTAAGTGTACAGCTGCCCATTTCAAAAAGCTGCGTAAATCCTGTTTGCTGATACTTCCAATCGGATTTATATCAGCGGAACTGCAATCATACTGCACAATAGTAGAATGGTTAATGAGCGGGATGTTATAAACGTCGTTTCAGTTTTAAGAATACCGTTACGACTTCAAATGTGATTTTGACCATTTTCGAGTCTGAATTTGGCAATAACTCAAAATCACGGAATTTGTAGTTCAGATTGGATGTCGGGTGAGAAAGATATGCATGAATGAACGAACACTGCCCACAACCACAACTTTGATGTTTTGAGTTATCTAAAATTCAAAATGTAACTCATTCATGCATAACTTTGTCACCCGACGACATCCAATCTTGCTGATTCATGTTGGATTAGAATGCTAACTCAAAAGGACTACAATTTTCGTGCTTTTAATTTTGCCAAAATCAGACTAGAAAAGGGTCAAAATCACGTTCGAAATCATAATGGTATTAGTAAAATTGAAAAGCCACTTAATCGTAGCATTATAATAACACTCAACAAAGTTTGAAATAACAAAGTACATTTGATTACCACACCATAGTTGAATTGAATTATAAGTAATGATCTTGTTGGAAACATTCGTCCGATTTGCTTTTATAAATAAATAAATGATAAATAATAAAATAAAAAAAATAAAAAATAAAAAACAGTAACATAGGTTTCGGGTGGTACCTTAGTTAAGTAACCACGCAATCCCTCGTCAACATTTGAGCTTCCTAATACCAAATAAAAGCCAGGTTTGCTGTGAACCCATGGCAAGAGTGATGCTAGCATAAACGCTAACACCATTCTGATTCGAGCCTGAATATTTTGCAACCCTAAATTTTCGATGTTTGACCCTCCGTCTACCTGAGACAAAAGATAAATAATAATCAATATTCTCACATACAACAGCACAACTGATACAGACAAATGTTAAATTCCTTTTTTAACCTTGTAGCGAGGTCGTTTTCCTGTAAGTGTTTGAAATAAAGAGAGCAAGGCAGAAATCACTCCATCTATTGACACATCGAGATGCCACGACCCGACTTCTTCGGCAAGAATTTTTGCCCTATTTCTTGTTGCATCGGAACTATAAGATAGAATAACTGTCACAATTTCGCGATGAAAGAATAATATTTTTCATTAACGATAAGGTAACAATATGTGAGACTCGCTTGGCGAATAAAAACATTTTTTGTATAAGAAATATTTCATAATAATAGTTCAAAAATATATTCTGACCTATTTTCGGTGCCCATGTAAACTGTGTAGAATATGCGTTTGGCGAATTCTTTACTGTCTGTTGGAAATTGTCCATCCGCATAGTGGCCGATTCTTATCGCATCAGCTTTGACTTGTTCATCCCCATTTGCTACTTCTATAGTAGTAGTAGTAGTAGTTGCATCAAAAATCACAATGTTACTGTGAACAATGTGAATGTAACAAAATTTTGTCGCTATAGATACCCAAATCGGAATCGATAAAAACTAGAGCCATCGTGTGAAAGGATTATTCAAGTGAGATCCATTTGTTTACGTATAATGCGAAATCATAATAATCCTTTTCATCAGATGAGCAGTGATTTTCAGAGAATTAATTATGAGTACTAGAACTGTATTAAGGGGTGATAATCGGACGGACCTGATCGGAATTAGTACTTTCGGAAAAATTCCGATTTTTTTTCCGGATTGGAATGAAAGAAATCGTTCCAAAATCAGAAATTTTCGGATCAGAATCGACGGAGTTTGGAAAATTCCGTTCTTTTTATTAACCTAAAACATAAAATGCATACTAATATTTATATTATAAGTGTAATTCCCGAAAAATTCGGAATTATTTTTTGAAATTAAAATTGGATCGGAAATTGGAATCTCATATATATTCCAATTCCAATCCAAACAATTTCAGAAAAAAAAAAAGTCGGAATTGGAATATTTGTAATTCGGAATGAGAAATATTGTTCCGAAATTGGATTCGACCCCTAAAGGCTGTACGAATCAATTTAAAATTTTCATTGAGCACTACACAAAAGATTAAAATAATAATAAACAGAAACGGACCTTTTACTACTAGCTGGCACATGCAACCAACTATGGCAGCGACAGATGAGCTATCTGCTCCACCTGAGAGCGGAAGTAAAAAACCAGATGCACCACTTCTTCTTAAATAATCCCACAACCAGCAGCCCGGCCCGAACGCTATTTCCTCTTCAGGAGAATGATATTGAATCTGAGAGGAAACCAAAAAACAAATTTAATTCTGTTATATATGAAGCTAAAATTAGGAGTAGGGTGAAAATTGGAACGTAATACGATTTTCGCCGATTTCTATCGGACGTTTTCCTATTTTGGAACAATATGTTTCATTCCGAATTTCAAAATTCCTATTTCCGAGTTTTTCGAAATTATTTGGATCGGAATTGGAATATATATGAGATTCCGATTTCCGATCCGATTTTAAGTTCCGAAAATGATTCCGAAATTTCCGATTTTTTTTCGAATATTACACTTAAAATGTCAATATTATTGGGTATTTTATATTTTATGTGACAAAAATTTGGAAATTTCCGAATTCCGAAATTTTCCGATGTTTTTTTGAACGAAATTAGAATTAGTTTTTCACTTGCGAAAAAAATCGGATTTTTTTTCCGGAAGGGCTAAAATCCCAATCCCATCCGTCCAATTTACACCCCTAATTAGGAGGTTCAATTTGAACAATTCAAAAGAAAAAAAAGTCTTAATAAGGAATAAGAGGACTGATTATTTCAATACATGCATCGGCGTTTTCTTTTTATGAAATTCTTTTCGGATACCAAACATTACTCGTCTCACCTTAAGTGGACTCGATAGCAACATTTGGAGCTTAAAAGACTCGCAAAGCTTGTAAGGTACTGAAACTGCGGGAACTTTTGGTTTGCAACTGGCTTGTTCTTGAAAGCTACTAATAGATCCTCTAAGACTAGCGACCTGCAATTCGATAAGTCGTAAAAACCAAAATGCAACCTATGAAACGTTTATGATTTAAAATTTATTATTAAAAAAAAAAAAAACGTACCGCATCTAGGTCTACTTGAGCAACCACCATTTCGACATCCTTTAACGAGAACTGTGACCCTTGGGCAACCACATCTCCATTGACAACAACACAAGAGCATCCATCTGCGTATAGAAAAATTATCAAAAAAGACATCCTCAAAATCTTATATATTATTAGCGTTACAAGTAACGGAAAAAAAAAAACTAATAAAAAATAAATAAATCGGATATTATTCTACGCACCATAATAAAGGCGTCCACCGTCACATCCTTGGTGATTACTGTACATGTAAACTCCTCCACGGGTATGTGTAGCGCCTATAAAAGCACGGAGGCGAATATCGAGTTTTCTTAATTGATGGTGACTTCCACTAGCATTCATAAAAACTTCGACGCCGTTCAATGCCAGCTCAGCATGAGGTGGCATAGGACTAAAGAGCTCCTCACATACTTCAGCTGCAACAGCTCTAATCAAAACACAAAATTTTGAAGTATTAGAAGTCACGAACAGTTGGCCAAAAGTTAGAAGCTCAAACAAAGCTATTCGTTGACTAATGTCATGAACTCGTGATGCAAGTTCCAAAGCTAAGAGGGTACTTGGCTAAGCTTATAAGCTATTAAAAGCATCTTTTGAGATGTTTAAGAACTTATAAGCTCTTCCAAAGTATTTGGCAAATTTCTTTCCGAAAGAGCCTAAATATTCAAAAAGTAAGCTGTTGGAGAGCTTATAAAAAGCTTATAAGATATTTTTTTAAAGTACCTATACTCCACTTTTTGTTTAAGATCTTAAAAACAGTAAAAACAACTTATAAGCTTATTATCCAAAGACTTCACAAATTAATTTTAAAAATAAGACGTAACAGCTTATCAACTCTTAAAACAACTTATCAGATGCAAGAGCTTGTCGGTTATTTAAAATAAGCTTAGCCAAACGGGCTCTAAAATCATGAATTAGAACAAGAACATTAAAGAGAAACCAAATATCAAAAGTTGTAAGATA
Organism: Erythranthe guttata; assembly: GCF_000504015.1. The sequence continues at coordinate 299,970 of NW_012193420.1, forward strand.
CGTCTAGCAAGCCAATGCAATAGCATATTATTCCTTTTTTCACTTTTCACTAATAAATTCATGTAAGATTAAACATATTTACATTTTGCACCTTCAGAAAGTCCACATTCAGCTAAAGAAAAAACTCAACGGGCGTAAGAACTACAAGATAAAAATAGATAAACTATGAGAGATGAAAAAAGCTAAGTTTGCAGGACAAGATCGCTTACGTGTCAAGAAACTGGATATACCCGTAGCCAAACGGTACAGTTGTTTGCGACAGAGACTCGGATATATCACTTGGAAGAAGAAAGTCGTCAAGAAAGTCTTTTTGCTTCCATGCCGTAAACCATCTGAGTTCTCTATAGTTTCCGTCATTTGCTAGCCACATCTTTGGGCGTATCATAACTATTTTTCGATTCAAGCAAAGGACTTGACAATTGTACCGCTCTGACCCCTTGATAATAGGCATTCCGAAACTACACAATATGCCGTCCGTCCAATCGCCGAGCAATAACTCTTTCAAGCAGTCCCACCTGTAAATTGATTGATAAAGAAGTGTCTAAATGAAAATCGTGCAAACGGAAAGATTTATGCGTCCCAAAAAACAAAAAAACAAAAATTAACAGTAATAATAATCACTTAACAAAGAATGCATTATGGTGGTGTTTGTAAAAGCTTATTTAAAAGCAGACGTTGGTGATTGTGAGTTAAGTTGAAATTAAGTGTTTATTTCTAAATGTTGGGGGTGTTTGCAAATTAGCTAGAAAATCAACTAAAATAGAAATGGCATGTATATGGGTGCTTTTAAAATTATAGCTTCACGCAGCTTATTTTAAGAGAAGCAAACACTTAAAAAACAGATTATGTGCAGAAAAAAGCTCATAATCTATTTGTAAAAGCTTTTGCAAACACCACCATAGACATAGAATTGTAGTCTTACGCGTGATTGACAGTGTCGAGTTCCAAGAAATGGTCTTCACAGCCATAGCCAGTGATTTCAAGCTCGGGGCCCAACCGAATAACGGCGCCGGATTCTTTAGCCCTTGAAATGGACTCCTTAATATTCTTCATATTGCAATCAAAATCCATTGCCCATTGATTCAAGTTGCAAGTTGCCACCTTCAGAAGCCTCATATTCTCAATTTGTTCTGCAATTTACTTCACAAGAAGAAAAGGAAAATTTAGCTTTGAAATTCTAAAATTGAAATGGCAAAAAACAATTGCCTAATCAATTTCTCCAATTAGGTTTAACATCAAATCAATAGACTGAACCAACTCGTAAGTTTAATTGGAAAGGGAAGATCTTGGTAGACCAGAAATTAATCAGCTTTTTTTTTTGGCAGTTGCACAAGCAATTCGTTTACAGTACCATCTGAATTCTGAAGAAACATACTACTAGTGAATATATAATTTCGAGAGAGAGAGAGAGAGAGAGGCAAACCTGTTTTTGAGTGGGATTTGAAGGGCAATGAAACTTCGGAGGAAGCTTTTGGATTTACCGGCGGCGTTGATGGAAGATGAGGATTGGCGACGGCGCAGGTGAATACGGTTGCGGCGGTGAACACGGCGGCGAAATGGCGGCGGAAATTAGAATTTTTTTAATTGTAATCAAATCAGAAGAATTTCACCGATTCATTGCCACCTCTTCTTCTCCGGGTTTGTTGTCTATCACTATTCACTACCAGTGGAGTTCTCTATGTTAAATCCGACAAAACCATGCAAAAGACAAAAATACCCTTAATAAAAACATTGAAAAACCACATGTGAAAGGGCAACTTTACCCTCCAAGTCGGAACGGAATATCCCGAATTCCGCCGATTCCGATCCTTTATTTTTTGACTAGATGATGATATCTAGCACTCCGATTTTCAATTTTCTTGGATTGGAATTGGAAATAAATAAATAAATATATTTATTTATTTTATTATTATTTTTTTGTTTTGGAAATTCCGATTTTTTTATGCATTTTTGTTATTCGAAAATAATTCCGGTAATTCTATTGTTTTCACACCCAAACTAAGCATGGATACGATTCTTGACCCCGTTTGAGCATGATGACACAACTGCACATTCAAGTGATTTAAAAGGGGAGTAAAGGTGAAGGGGACGCAAACCCTAGTTCGAAGTAGAAATCACCTTCAAATCTTTAATGATTTTCGAATCTTGAAGGATTATGATAGAATTTGTGAGTTTAGGGTTGGGTTTTTGGTGTTTTGTAGAAACTATTAGGGTGCATTTGGATGGAGGGATTTGGAGATGAATTTCAAATCCCCACCCCTCCTTTTTAGTTAATTTTGGAGCAATAGTGATGGATTTCAAATGACTCCAAAATTGGAGTCATTTCAAATCCATTCCCCAAATCAAATCCCTCCCCAAATCCCACCATCCAAATGGACCCTTAGATCCAGTCCATTTTGAATCAAGAACAAACTTTATCTACTTCGATATTTGAATTTAATTAGATAAAGAATTTTAAATAATTTGAAATCCACCAAAATTACTCAAAAGAAGGTTGCAAGTTTTTAAATTTATTGCAAAATGAATAATTCAAAAGGTTAAATAAATTTGTAATTAAGTCCTAATGAAGTGTTAATTTAGTCACCTAATCTTCAATTCTTTTGGTAAGATTGACATACTCATAATTGTGATCGACTTTCACAACACAGAAAGATGAAAACCGGAAATACAATTTATTAGACATACCAATACAAATGGAGGGGGGATGTGATAAAATCCACGCCGCCGCATCCTCACCATAATTAATCGATAATATGCAGTACCATCCAAAAATACAAATTATAATAATTCTCTTTCAACGTGGTCGGTAAAAAAATTCGGTATTTTTCTAAACTACAGTACACAGACAGGTAAATCTCATCAGTTTATGTCGCAATTTCATCAACCTCCGAGTTGAAAACGAAGCTTGGAAATGTCGTTGTTATATCCCTGCATTCACCACAAGAATCACATCATATATCATATATATAAATATACACATATGTATATATATTGTGACACGAAAATACCTCAAATATGGAAGTGTCATTATCTTCAACAACGAAGGATTTCGGGCAACAAAATTGTGCCATTCAGACTTGTCAATTTTTCCATCCTGGTCAACGTCGGCTTCCATAAATGTCTGTTATTTTACCATTCAGTGAAAAGTTCAACGAGTCAGAAAAATATATATGTATATATTACAAAACGAGATATACTTAATTGTATATTTACCTTATCCAGAATCATCTCGATCGTCTCATTAGCCAGCTTCATCTCAGATTCACACAGAAGTGCAATCAACATTTGCTTCACCTGCGAAAATCAATTATGAATGAAGACCCTGCAAATTGATTTAAATGGAAAATAAAATGACACGATTAATACCCTTTTTTCTTCGGCACATACTCATTAATAATTGAATTAAATGAATAACGAGCGTACATTACTCGTGTTTTATGAGTAAACCAATATCGTGAGGAATATTCATGAAGTTGTTTCAAATGGCAAGTATGAAAACCTAGACAAATTACGAGTGAATTACCTCTAGACGCTCGATATATCCAGTTCCGTCCATATCATATAGCTTGAACGAAACTTGAAGGGTATAAAAACAACAAGTTAGGATTAATTTTGTTGACTGTAGGTTTCTGAGGTATAAAGGAATAGAGATAATATCTAATCAGCTTACAGTTAATTTTATCTTCTTGTGGTGCATTTGGATGGAAAACGTTGAGTGATCTAACGAAATCACCAAAATCAATCACTCCTTTTTGTTTCACATCAAAGAGATCAAAGATCTGCACATGGAATAAAGTTAGCGATAATAGATTGAAATGCATGCATGACATAAGAGAAGACAACAAAAGAAGGCAATCAGATTATACTCAAAATAGCACGGAAATGCCCGATGTCAAGATTACTTACTCGGTTTGCAAAAAGATTCTCTTTTTTCCTGTTCTTAAATAGAGCCAATTGAAGTTCTTCCTGCACATGAAATACAGTTCAAATTTTAAAAAAAAAAAAAAAAAAGAAAAAAGAAAAAAAAAATATAGTGTATATATGTATATGTCGTCGTCGATGGAAAAATCCCAATAGGCAGAATATAATGCAACAACTACACGCTACACCTCTGCAAATTAAAGATTCAAATTAAAGCAAACAGATTTGGACTGGTGGACTAACACCTTTTCAGCAAGAAACCCCATTAGAGCTGTGTGAAAATCGAAACGCACTTCAATTCGTAAGGAGAATGAGAGGGGTTGTTTGGTCAATAATATTACGGTGGAAAAATACCTTATTGATTAGCCCATCATCAATGACAGAACTGCTGATGCTCTTGAACAGTTCAAATAATGCTTCAACCTCACTTACACTGACTGCAAAAGCAAACCGAGACAGGGATTTCAAATGTAACAAACGAAATAGACAATGAACCAAATAACTTAAAGATTGATAATGACGAAGTGTTGTAAATTTAGAAATGAAAAGAAATCAATCTGTTTTCTTACAAGCTGTTTGAGATGAAAGTTGAACGGGATCTTCATAACCAGGAAATTGTTTTCTTGAAGTAGACTGAAAACAGCCCATTTAGGGGAAGAAACTTCCCGCTACGCTCGTCTCTAAATGCCTTTAGCTGCACTACAACACATCATCAAAACCAATCTTAACCTCGCAAATTACACAGACAATTTTAAGAAAAGCAGATTTTCCAAACCAATTAGTAACAAAAGGTCATATAAGAAGAACATAGAAGACAGCTCTTGATTTCCAAATCCAACAATTAAAGAAAGAAAAACGAAATAAAAGTGAGTCGTTAATTAACGGACGATCCAGTCATGCAAGCAACGAATCAACGTGTTTTAAAAAGTAACATATTTCCCCCTTTGAGTAACAAATAACAGCAGATTTTTTTTTTGTTCTTCTAGAATCAAACACTTGTCCAATTAATTTCTCTACATTAACCCCGTGAAATAACTCAATCAGGTTCAGTCAACATCAATCAACTAGACTGAACCAACTCTAATCATATTTGAACAAGGAGAAAACCCTAATTTAATTGAAAAGGGAAAAGCTGGCAAAACCCGAAATTAAGATGCAAATTAATCAAAAAAAAATTTGTTTGCAGCTGTACAATTAATTATTTTACAGTACCATCTGAATTCTGAAGAAACATACTACAACAAAAAGCAAGATCAAACTCCCAATTGCTACATGTTGGGATAATTTTAAGGCCAAAATTCTTCTATTTAAAATAATGTTCAGAAAAAAAAGCCATCAAGCTTCAACTGATATTGTTATCAGAAAAACGTAGCCGGCGCACACAAAAAGGAAATGAAGAATTTCGTGACAGAGAGCAAACCAAAACAATATACATTAACTCTCGAAAATCAGTAAATAATTTCGTGAGAAAAAGAGAGGGAGACCTGTTTTGAGTGGGAATTGAAGGGATTGATGAGATTACGGAGGAAGCTTTTGGATTTACGGTGTTGGCGCCGGCGGAGACAGCGACGGAGGCGACGGCGGCGTTGATGGAAGACGAGGATTTGCGACGGGGTTTGGGTGGTGGATAAGGGGGACGGACGGCGGTGGAAACGTATCGGGTAATCGCGGGCTGCGCAGGTGAGAATACGGCTGCGGCGGTGAATCCGGCGGCGAGATTGCGGAGGAATAGAAGAAAGAGATTTGGGGGTGGTTGCGAAATTAAAGCATACGTAAATTAGAATTTTCAATTTTGTGATTAATGTTTTAAGGGTAAATTACAACCAACCCCCTAAGGTATGGTCAAATTACGAAAACCCCCTATTATTTGGATAATTACAACCACCCCTCAACTCCTCAAATTTAGTGGAATCTTCGAGATTATATGGTACTTTTGTACTCGTTTTATCCAATTCGAACTCTACATTTTGAAGCAAGATGATCATAATATGTGTTTTTACTTGTATATATCAGATTGTGGTGCATCAGAAACTGTATTTTCACACAAAATGAATACAAACTAGAGCACATTCCACGAAATCTAGATGATTATGTTGAATTTGACACCATAAGGGTGGATATGTAACAAAAAATCATAGTTGAGAGGTAGATGTAATTATTCAAACAAAAGGGATTTTTTGTAAATTGACCATATGTCAGGAGGTGTTTGTTATTTACCCATGTTTTTATTCTGCCCTTTCCTTTTGTGCTTTTTATAGTCCGGTTTTTACTGCTTCGCGGTTTCTTTTTTTTACTTTTTCTTTTTCTTTTTCTTTTTCTTTTTTTTTCAACTTTGAAAGAAAAAACTTACAATTCTTTTTTTTTTTTTTAATTAAAAAAAAAAAGAATTGTGAGTTTTTCTTTCAAAGTTGAAAAAAAAAAGAAAAAGAAAAAGTAAATAAGTATTTTCGTGGAAAGAAGCATGACATAATATTGTTTTACATTTTAGGCTACGAAGCACGAAACAATGCATTTTATGTTTTTATTGTACTTTGTGTTTCGTAATGAAATGTACGAATTCATAGAATTTGCTTTAAATTTACTTCATTTTTAACACTCAAATAAATACAAGGATAACAAATTTAAACCGAAATTCAAATACAATTACAAATTACAAAAACAATATTTGGTAAACTATGGAGTACCAACGTCAATAGACTTTAAAATATTAACGATATACGCATGTTTATGAGACATTGGATAGTATTCATAACAAAAATATATATTACATAGAAAAATCTACAGTCAAATTACAAAAGTTATATGGTTAACATGCTAAAATAAAATTTTAATAGTAAATGGATCAAAATTTTAACACAATTCTAGTAAAAAGTTCAGTATTAAAAAGAGTAATTTATCATGATTTATTTTGTAATATTCATCAATGTACATATTATTATAATTAGATATAGTGATTATGAAAATAAAAATTTGAAATCTAATAATAACTCATGTGGAAGAATCAACTGATGACAATTGACATATATATATGGGATTATTTACCAAAACTCCCTAGTTACACATGTGTAGATACAATGAGTCCAAAAATATTTTATTATTTTAAGATAAATCCAAAATATTTTTAACTAATAAAAAATAATTAAGTCTCACTATTATACCATTATGTTTAACCCTAAACTTTTACAAACTTCTAATAATTATTTATCATGTGATGTCTCTTCAACACCCCACTCTCCCTCTCCCACCCAATCCAACAACTACCACCATTACGCCAATTTATTTTACCACCATCTCTCTAGCAAATCCCCCTGCCTCCACCCCGTACCCCCACCCCCAACAACAATCACCGTCCGCAAACTATACCACAGACCAATTGTTTCGCCTCCACCATCATAACCCAATCTCGGTGAATTTCAAGATTTATTACATTAAGAAGAATTGAACCATATGGGAAAGAAACAAAACCTAAAAAAAATGAAACCACCACCAAACTTAAATTGTTTGAAACCCAACCACCACCATGAATAATATTCTGGTTTCTATGGGGAGATCAGTTCCAGTTTTTTTTATTTTTTCTTTTTTCTTTTTTTTCTTTTTTTGTAGGTTTGTTTGCAGATAAGTTTAAATCGTATTTCTACTGCGGTAGTGGTTTCAATATTTATATAGTTGTGTATACAGAGTGGTTTTCATGTTTATATAGTTTGTACAGAGTGGTTTTCTAGTTGTGTATACATAGTGGTTTTCATGTTTATATAGCTGTTTTTATACAGAGTGATTTTCATGTTTATATAGTTGTTTATACAGAGTGATTTTATATTTATATAGTTGTGTATACATAGTGATTTTCATGTTTATATAGCTATTTTTATACAGAGTGGTTTTCATGTTTATATAGTTGTTTATACACTGTGGTTTTCATTTTTATATAGAGTGATTTTTATTTAAATAAACTGGAAAGAAATGAAAAAAAAACCATTTTTAAAAAAAATTCAAAATTAAGAAAAAAGAAAAATAATGAAAAAAACGAAAATAAAAATAAAATCATTTTTTAAAATTAAAATAAAAAACATGAAAAACATAAATAAGAAAAAAATAATTTAAAATAAAAAAAACCGAAAAAAAAAGTTAATTACAATTTTTTTTTAAATAGAAATAAAGAAAATCATTAAACAAAATAAAAAAGAAAAGGAAAAAAAAAAAGTAAATTGGCATAATTAGGGGAATAATTTTTGGAGAAGATTTGGGTGTAGATTATGGGTATAATTGTTTTTTAAATTAAATAATTATACTAATTATTAATTAGTGGGGGCATATATGGTTTTTCAGACCAATTGGATTTATGTCAAATATCATTTATAAATAAAGGATTTATCTTGAATTAAAATCTCCACAAAGGATGTTTGGCATATAGCCCCTATATATATATATATATATATATATATATATATATATATCTGAGTAAATTAAATAAAAGATTGAAAAATAATCATGACAAATTGTAATTGTGTCATGGTACTATGAGGAATTATAGTATTTAACTAGTGAGTGCTTGTAGTTAAAACCTAATATTTTGCATAATTTTAGTTTTATTTTCAAAATATTTTTTTCTTCAGCAAATGAAATCTTAAATTGTATGATTTTTATTTAATGATTTGAATAAGAAGGATTTATATCGAATATAATCGTACGATTTGAATCGTAAATCATACGTTTAACAACCATAATACATGAAAATATAGTAAAATTTAAACATTACAAAAACATAAGTTAAAGCACAAGGCATGTCAGTCCACACGCGATGCACGGCTGCTCTCCTACCTCGGGGCGTTCGCGCTTAGTTCGTTCGCCCTCCTCATTATGGGTGCCTGCCTAAAAAAACAAAAATAAAAAAGGAGAAATAATAATAATATTTTATTATAATTATTCCATGACAACGACTAACGGAATACTACAAAATCGATCTACTCTCGACACGATCCGATACTATTTTTGACTTGGATCCCACATCAACTCGAGAGTGGAGGCTTAATGATATGCCTAATTGGGTCGGGGTCCAATGGGCCTTCGATTTCTTAACTTA
>NW_012193420.1:309070-325878 GCF_000504015.1 Erythranthe guttata
ATTTGTATCAATGTGGTCCTTGTTGTTAGTTGTCAGACATTTGGCCTTAACACCGTTCGGTCTAAACCCTGAAATTACAAAAACGCGGCCCTCTCAGTTTAAATAAAAAAATAATAAAAATAATAATAATAAAAAGTCCAAGACAATGAGAAAGTATAGCCCACGACGACAACCATATTTTTTTCAATTTTTTTTTTTTTAAATTTTTTAATAATTATTTAAATTAAGAGGGGTGGTTTTTTTTGTACTTTTCAGACTTAAATCAAACGGTGTTAATGTCAAAAGTCTGAAAACTAACAGCGAGGGCCACATTGAGACAATTTTTCAAGTACATGGGGCAAATCGATGCAATCGGGAATAGAAGGGGTTAACTGATATCTTCCAAAATACAAGAAGAAAAGTGGAATTTTCCATATATATAAAAGAGGCAAGAGCAATTCCATGGAGTTATCAAATGGGTTATCAAAATATGTTAATCTTTTCATACTCAAATGTAGAAATGTTTAGCCCAATGAAGTTATCATATTAGGGTTGTATTATGATATTTCACTATAATGATGTAAAAATAAATCATGAAGAAGAAAAAAAAAAATCAAATGTGAGCTATGAATTTAACCACCTCAATATCCATTTAAAAAATGGATAATTAGTGAAAACCCCCAATTCATTTACTTATATTAAGGTGGATATAATCTTCTTTTCATTATTAGTGAGAACCCCAACCTTATATTAAATAATTTTTTTTAATTAATATAATTTTTGACATGACTAATATACCTAATTTGCCCTATTATATCTAAAATAAATAGTTGATTTTAATAAAGGAAAGTTGTTGGAGATATATAGTTGTTTTAATCATAATTGTTTTAATAACAGTTGTTTTAATAATATTTGTTTTATTGAAATATAGTTGTTTTAATTAAAGGCAAAAAATATATAGTAAAAATATATATATTTTTTAAATATATTAAAAAGTTAATTTTTTTTTTAAATATTATTTTTTATATAAAAAATAAATAATAAACGAAAAGTAAATTAAAATACAAAAAACAAAAAAAAAAGTGCATCAAAGTAGTGTATAATAGGTAGTGAATAGAAGAAAGGTAAATTTGAGAATAAAAAAATGATGGGTCTCTCAGTAATAAAGGAAAAGGAGTTGGATCCATCGGACCTCACTAAAATAATGTTAGAGGGGGTTCTCACTAATAGTCCCTTTAAAAAATGACATGTGCTAATCAAATATATAAACCAATTTAATTAAGGGGAAATTGGCTAGACACCCCTTATTCTGGACTTATATGGGTAGAGATCCTAATTGCTAGATGAATATAGGCTAGGTCCTTTGATCCAAAAAATTAATATAAATAAAATAAAATAATTAGTATATAGACATAAACACCCTCAATTAATAAGAAAACAAATTTCATCTATTCTCTCTCCAATCCCACGTTTCTCTCACCCTATATTTAATCACTCATTCTCTTCCTCTGTATCTAATCTCACGCCTCTCTCTATCTCGTTCTTCTCTGCCTTTTTTTTTTCTTCTTCTGTTTCTTTATTTTTTTTATGAAGAAATATTATAGAGTAGGAGAAAAACAGGGATATGAGATAATTTATCGATAAAAGAATTAAAGAGGACAACAAACATCCCTCCCCTCTCCTAAAAAAATTTAGAAATCGATAACATTGTAGCCAAAATTCGCATTGTGTCTCCCGTATGTAGAAACCTTCCCATCGTTTGTTGTTAGCAATTTGCGTTTGCAGGTTGGTTTAACTTCGTTTGTTGTTTGAAGAATTGCGTTTGGTGTTGAGATTCAATTCATCTGGTTTATAATTTGCAAGGTATGTCTTAAGTTACATTTTACAAACACTTTGTTTAATGATTTTGCTGTTTGCAACGTGTTTCATAAACAATTTTTTTGTTGGTGTTTTTAATGTTGATGATTTTTTTTCCAGTTTGTTGTTTGCATTTGGCGAATTCATAGGTAATTTTTTTGTTTGCAATTTAATAATGCAAATTCTGGATTTTTTTTTTCAGTTTACTGTTTGTATTTGACGAAATCATAGGTATTTCGTTGTTTGCAATTCAATACCACAAAATCTAATTTTCAGTTTGGTATTTGCAGTTCACAGAGTCATATGCGTCGCGGGAAGTCCTGGAGTGATCTGTAGCGTTTTTAGAGTACGAGTTAGTAAAATAAATTACATATTTTTTTTTGTGAATTGATTTACTTTTTAGTTAATAATTGGAAGAGAGATTTTTGGAAATTTGTTTTGATAGAGAGATTTTTTAGGATTTGATTTAATTTAAATTAAGGGTATTTTGGCCACAATAAATATAATTAATTTATTAAAATATGGAGATTTTGACTTGGATTTATAGACATAAGTTATAATATAGAGGGAACTATAGCAAATTGCCCCTTTAATTAACTACCATTTGATACATATGATTGAATCAAATACATTTAGATAAATATCAAATAAAAATTTAAAGGGTACTCTTGGACCTAGTGATGTTCTTAAAACAATCTACATTGTTTTCTCGAGCAATTTAATCTACGCTATAGTCAGCAGCGGACCCAGGGGATTTTGAGTGTGGGGGGGCTAGAATAATTTTTTGAACTATAATGTTAAAAAAATATAACTTTGGGGGCTAAAGTGTATAAATTAATAGGTAAATAACACAAAATATTAAAAAAAATAATAAAAACGAGGTGAAAAAAAGTTTTCCTGCTGGGTCGGCCCCCCCAAGACATACCTTGGGTCCGCCCCTGGCTATGGTCTTCTTCCCAGTGCGGCGTATAGTAAACCAACACACGTTACATCATAATTATCCGAGCTTATTTGCTCTCCAGCTTGTTTTTTAAATTTCTAAGATATTTTTCAAAAAACTTACCAAATACTTAGGAAGAGCTTATTCTCAAACATCTTAGAAGCTCTTTTTACCATCTTATAAGTTTGGCCAAACACCCACGTTATTGTGACATAATTATTCTTTGACGTGTTGTATGATTTACATATGAATTTAAGAGCTATATGTTAGAGTTATACATTCTAAAAAAATAGCACTAAAAATTCCCATGAACGACCAACTTTGTGAAGACTTAGAGAAATCTAGCTAGCTTGCCCGCATGAGTGTAGCTCAACAGGTTCTGGATGTGGTAAGTTGGTGCCAGGTCCTAGGATCGAATCCTGGCAGCCGCAGTGTGGGAATTTCAACTCCAATGAGGGTTGGTTCCTTGTGGGCACCAGGTTCGGGTCCGCTACCTTAACGGGCCGTTGAGTTACCATGATTTACATTCTTCCATCAATCCTTGTCGGGCCAAGGGATGGGGGCCCTGGGGGTCCGGGTCCGCTACCTTAACGGGCCGTTGAGTTACCATGATTTACATTCCTCCATCAATCCTTGTCGGGCCAAGGGATGGGGGCCTGGGATGAGCGATTTCGCCATTTTGTGCAAGAGAAATCTAGCTAGTACAGAGTGGGGCCCACATTATTTAACGGGAATGGTGGTCTAGTTATTAAGTTAGTTAAACGGAGAAAGTATTTTAATCGTTTTATTATTTATTTTTAGAACTTAAATTATTCAATATTGACAACCCATTGATATAAGTAATTAATTCGTAATTAATCCAAGTTGACGATAAAAATATGCCGAAACATAAACACATAAGCATATGTAGATTCAAATCCTTGAATCTTAGAAGAAATTTTCGACGAATATTTGAGTCTCGTCTTGAGTTCCTAATATCTTCAAAGCGTACGTGTATCCATTATTTTCTCACTTGCGACGGATCTTGTAAAAGTAGAATGAATCGTTACGTTTCTTTGAGGACTGTAATCCTTATAATAAAACTAAAGGTCATCAATTATTTTTTATGCCCGATCAGCAAATAAAAATTAACCATAATTTTCTCTACACGCTAGGTCCTTGAATTATAGTACAATACCCATCAATTCGAGACCTAGTTTTCCTTATTAGATCATAATTAATTTTATAGTATGTCTTTTTAGATAGTTATACGCATTTAAAAATATATATATTTAGGCGGGATCCTCTGATTGTGTTTTTGAAGTTCATATTTTGCACAAGGCTAATCTTTTAGTTTGACGGACGACGACAGGTTAAAATTGAAGTTTATTTTCCATCTTTTCCATTCTTTTGCCTATTCACATTATATTGACTTGTACAGTTATTTCTAAATAGTCCTGATGAGATTTTAACTAACCACACCAACTTTTTTCCTTCTTAAACCAGGGGTTACTAGGTACTAGGAGTAACTTTTGGGAGGGCGAATTTGTTTGAAACAGTGGATGGAGGTTTGTTTTATATTTAGAGGTGAGAAAATTCATCATAATTAAATTTTGGAATAGTTTATTTTTCTCAACTAAGATGACATATTATAATACTGTTTTCTATGCATTAGTTCAGAGCCAGGACAACCACTTAGAATGAAAAAATCCATTAGTGTCCAAGCCAAGAGCCTTAACAGACGACGATGGTTATGATGAAGGTATATATAATGTTTTGTAAATATTTGTATTAGGAACTGCTTTTCTTCTGTTACATTCCAAATGTACATGATGGGGTTGAAATTAGTAATAACAATATGAAGTATGTTAATCACTCAATGTCATATTTCTGTGTGCAGAGGATGTCTACTCGATACATACTTGGATAAGGAGATCTCACAAAACAGTGGAGTTCGATGAGCTAGAGTAGACTATTTGTCGAGATGTTATTTTTGAACAAAGAAATCAATAAGTTCCAACTTGATGAATATTTATGTCTTGTATATATGGAGATGGTTTCTTTGTTTGTACCTGTGAATGAAACTTCTGTACATTTATGGAATTTATTTTACAATGATTATTGTTTATATGGCTTTTTGTATCATATTATACTACTAATGTAGAATTGACCAAAAGCGTCACTACAACATTGTTGTGAGCTAGAAAATCGTCACCTTAACTCTCTTATTAAGACGCATTGTATGTCACATAATTTAACTTATTGAAGCAATGAAAACCGTCATAATATGCAGATTTAGAGATGCTTCTAACCGTCTTATTAATAGATAGTTATCGTGACAATTAAAAGCGTCACAATAACCGTATGTTTGAGACACACAAGTCGTCATAATATTTACCTTTCAAGACGCTACTCGGCGTCACAAAAAGATATTACCACGGCCACCTATGTGACGCTTTTGGTTGGCGTCACAACAGACAAAGCGTCACAACAGGTGGCTGTAGTGACAGATTACAGCGTCACAATAGGTAGTTTTTCTAGTAGTGAGAGATAGCATCTGATTTCCGTATCAAACCCTATATTTAGTTCTTCATGATCACTTCTCTCACTAGATATTTTTAACTTCATAATATTCATTTCTTGATCTAATTAAATCCCCACAAAATTAATCAAACATGAAAGATGATCCAAACCCACCACCCTCGCCGGCTGCGCCGGCGGCGACAACACCACCATTGGATCTGTCGGAACTTCGCTCCCTCGACGACACAATTGAACACTTCATCGGCAACTTCGGGTTGAAGCAGTTGATCCAATCCGTCCTTTTATCTTTCGCATGGTTCTTCGACGCACAACAAACGTTCATCTCCGTCTTCGCCGACGCAAAACCCGAATGGATATGCAATGATCACTTCTCATCGACGACATGCAACTCCACCGCGAACATATGCCGGTTACCGAAGGAATCGTGGTTGTGGAATTCTCCGGTGCACGCGTCCATCGTTTCCGATTGGTCACTCGAGTGCGCGGGACCTGTAATCACCGCCCTCCCGTCTTCGTCCTTCTTCTTGGGCTGCTTGGTCGGCGGTTTTGTGCTGGCCACTCTATCGGACTCGTATTTCGGTCGGAAGAATACGTTGGTCCTGTCAACCCTAATTATGTCGGTTTCGGGTTTGCTAACCGCGGCTTCGACCAACGTATGGATGTACGTTGGATTGAGATTCGTCAGTGGATTCGGGCGATCCAGTGTCGGAATTTGCGCTCTCGTCCATGCAAGCGAGCTTGTTGGGGAAAAATGGCGCCAAAAAGTTGGGGTTTTCGGATTCTTGTTTTATAGTTTCGGGTTTCTATCTCTACCGCTGATAGCTTTTCTCATAAGAGGATCTTCGTGGAGATTTATGTACATATGGACATGTTCTCCATGCGTTTTATACTCACTACAAGAAATATTGGTTTTAGTGACGATTTTGTATGGTCGCTAAAAGTTAGAAAATGGTAGCTAAAACTTCTAGCGACCAAATTAAGCTTGGTCACCGGTGGTCACAACAGGGTAGCTACTAAAAGTACTCAGTGACAAGAAAATTAATTGGACGCTAAAAGATGAGATTTAGCGGCGAACTAATAATGGTCACTGAAAATATAATTATTAACGACTAATTTTTGACTCGCTAATGAAAATTTTATGGTGGCAATAATTTTAACATGGTTGCTATAGCAACATATATAGTGGCCATATAATTTTGGTCGCTAAATGATATATACGTATAGTAACCATATTTTATTGTTGCTATAGGATATCTATTTGGCCACCACATTTTTTGGTTGCTACATAATATACATATAGTGACCATATTATTGGTTGCAATAGTTTTTACATGATTTCGACAATTATTAAATTTACTGACCAATTCAGACCAATAATTAATTGGATGCATTAATCATTAATGTTTATTTGCAACAGTAAAAATAAAATAAAATAAACTAAAGATTGCAAATTTACATATTATCAATCAAATGTGAATATTATAATTTCAATCTATCATACTAAATACAATAATAAATCAATCATTCCAAATAATAAGAAAGATGACTATAATTATTTCATAATAAATTCCACTTCATAAATTGTTAAACGACAACAAATATGACTTCCACGATAAGATTCTTTCACTTCATCAAACAGTCCAACCTGAAAAAGGGGAAAAAAATCAATTAGAAAATAAGAAATCATATGATAGAATCAATTCCAATCATTTGTCACTTAGTAGCACTCAAAATTCAATAATGTATCTGCGCTCTTGCATAAGTAGCTATCAAATATTAGAATTAAATAAGTTATCGAATGTTAACATAATCGTTTACTATTCGGTTCTATTTCATATAAACATCCTAACTTAAATCTTATGCCATAACTAACAATCGAACATAATACACAATTTCTATGGCGTTCTATTTACCAAATACAACACACTCCAGGCATCAATTCACATGGTACGGAGTTGACTCGTGTTTGTTTGACGAGTTCTCGAAATTAACAAAGGTTTAAAACATTTGTTTCCACAAATTTCTTTGAAAAATCATAACAATTGGTACGATTATCCAAATTGGGAAAGTAATATGCCAAATGAAAGATAACAACCGTATCTACATGTTCACTGAAGACTCTGATCACAAATTATGATCCCAGCATATTCAAAACAGGCCCAAAAGATGATTACAGAAAACTGCCAGAATTTCGGATAAATTCTCTTTTCTGGTACAGTTTATTGTAAAATTCATAACTATTTGTAAAGTTATCCAAATTGGCCAAACAATATAGCAAATCAAAGCTGACAACTTCATCTAAAAGTTTACTTCAGAAATATATCCCAAATTATTATCCTAAGACGGTAATAAAACCCAACGAAGATGCTTCATCAAAACTGCCCTGTTTTTGGCAGACTCACTGCCGTCAAATTCTCATCTCTAAAAGGCTATAAAACTTGCTTGAATTAGAAAAAATTTAACACTTACATATAATTATCACGGTCCTCGACGAGTTTTGTGAAGAGCATGATTCGAAAAGCTCACTCTAAACCCTTCGATTTCGACTCCGAAAACAGGTGTGGCAGAAGGTTTACTATTTCTCAGAATTTCGCGAACATAGCTGTCGGGTTAAATTTGGTTATATAACTTGAAGAAATAACTAACAAAGTCTTTTTCAAATAACAAAGTCTTCTCACCTCGAGTTAGCACCAAAAGCAACATCATAGACCAAAATTTTCTCAGGTACACAACCACGAATGACACACCTGAAATAAGAATCCATTAGTTTCTTAAGATTCACCTTCAATCACATTACTTTAAACTTGTTGCTCAATGTGCACAAGAAAAATTTCAAATAAATAATGACTCAAATAACTAATGACACATATAGATGCTAACTATGGACATCAAACTAGAAACCAACGTTATTTGTTGTCACATTTTCGTCCAAAAATCGTAGCAGGCCGTACGCTTATCCAAATTGGGAAAACAATATACCAAATAAAATTTCACAACTTTATCTACAATTGTGATGAAGATACCAACCCCCAATTACTAAGATAACACAGCAATAACAGCCCGAAAAGTTGAATACAGAAAACTGCCAGAATTGTTTTGGACAAACTTGTTTGCTGTCACAGTTTATTTGAAAAATCATAACAATTTGTAGAGTTATCCAAATCGACCAAATAATATACCAAATCAAACCTCACAACTCAATATAAAAAACATCAGAAGACACATAGCCTAAATTATTACTCCAACATAACAAAAACAGCTCCGTATGATGATTAGGCAAAACTGCCCTGTTTCTTGACAGATTCGCTGTCGTCTGATTCCGACCCCTAAAAGGCTATATCACGTGCTCGAATTGGAAATAAATTAAACACTTACTCACAGTTTTCGAGGTCCTCTACAAGTTTTGAGAAGGAATGATTCCCAAATTCACACTTCAAACCCTTCGATTTTGGCTCCGAAAACAGATGCGGTAGCAGATTTTATTTCCCTTGGAGTTCCGGCGAGCAGGTTGAATTTCACACCAAATTTCGGCGACCACCGACGAATAAAACTGCCGAGCACCACCATCAACGGGAAGCTAACTTCTCGAGGTTTGTAACGGTACCTTCTATCATCAATACTCCACCGTTAACACCTCCGTTCATTTAATTCTTTGAAGAGCCAAAAGCTGAACTCCAGACTCCGGCCACCATCGACGACCTCTGCCGGAAATCACCAGCACCCGAGTACATCCGAACTCACAATTATTCCAAAGGTGGGTCCTGGTCGACGAGATTCATTCTCGAAGGTCTCCAAACTTTTATTTTTGCTTAAAACCCAAATCTGAAATTATCTTTTCAAATCCCCAATTCTTTTCCTATAATCAATTCATCCGAATCCCCTTTATTGAATTCAAAAATACTCTGATAGGGGTAGGAAGTAGGGCTTGGAGAAATTGGGTGAAATAGGAGAATACTTTTGGGGAAAACAAAAGAGATAAGATAAGAGTGATTTTGGGGCACACATAATGAAGAAATTAAGAGAGAACTCCATCTTGATTTTCTGTGATATCAGCCGAGAATTGGTAGAGAGAGAGAAAGAGCGTAAGGAGAGAGTGAACAGTTTTGTGATGAAGGAACGAAAAAATGAGAATTGGGCCAATTGGCTGTATTTTTCATTATTTGCATTTTGGCCCTCCATCTTTCTTTTAATTTCTTTTCTTTTCATGATTTGTTTAAAAACTAAATTAGTGACCAAATCTATTTGATTTCCGAAAGTAGTTTCATAGTGACCAAATTCAAGTGGTTACTAGCAACCCAATTAGATGGTTGTTAATAATTAAATTAAAGACTTGTAGCAACCGTAAAAAAATTTAATGTTAAATTAGTCACTATTGACACTAAGTTATAGTGACCATAAAAATTGTCGCTACAAACTTTAACTTTAGTTGCTACAAGATGTCTAGCTATTAGTGACCACTTATAGCTACCAAATGTTCGCTCGTCGCAACAAGATTTAACCCTTCCCACTTTTGCTACAAAAGTACTTTTGGTCACTAAATGTGAATATTCAATGACCATTTAGTTATGGTCGCTGAGAATTTGGTTACTGAAACTAGTTTTTCTTGTAGTGACTCGTTTGTACTGTATTTCTCCGCTGACGAATCTCCGAGGTGGCTTTTCATCAACGGCAGAAGAAAAGAATTCGCGGAAACCCTAAGAAGCATGTCGTCGCAGAAAAATATAAACTTAACCGAAAGATTCTTCGAAAACTGCGTACGGAAAAACATTGATGATGATCGTCGCATTTACTCGATCTTGTTGGAGAAAAAGTGGGCTCTACGGCGTTTAGCGGCGTTGGTGGTGGTGGGGTTTGGCGTGGGCATGGCGTTCTACGGCATGCCGTTGGGACTCGGCAGTTTGTCGTTCGGTAATCTGTATTTGAGCGTCGCGTTGAACGCCGCATCGGAGTTGTCGGCCGAAGTGTTGTTGTTTATCGTGATAGGGAAATTGAAGAGACGAGGTTCTTTGCTAGGGTTGTGCCTGTTGAGTGGGGTTTGCGGTTCGGCGAGTGTGTTCGCGGTCGGGTTGAAGGGAGTCGAGATGGGGTTGGAGATGGTGTCGTTTTTCAGCGTATGCATTGCGTTTAATGTGCTCTTGATTTACGTGGTGGAGTTGTTTCCGACGCGCGTGAGGAACACCGCCATGTCGGTTGTGAGGGGGTCGACGTTAGTCGGGGGGCTTGTGGGACCTATTGTTGTGGGGGTTGCCGGCGGAAAGAACGGCGGCTCTCTGGCTTACAGCGTGTTCGGGGCGGCGATTGCGGTTTGCGGGTTTACGGTGGTTTTGTTGCCGGAGACTAAGGGGAAAACTTTGTGTGATTATATGGAGGAAGAAGAGGCGAGAGATGGGGAAGCTATTAGCAATGGTGTTTAATAATTAACGTGGTTACATTCTATCTTCTCTAAAGTCAACCTTAATAAATTGTTTGTTTAAGATTTTATTTGTAATTTGTAAACATTGGCATACAAAAATATAAATTGATAAATAACACATACGAATTTGTTTTATGGAGAAGTGTATGTAATATTTATGAGATTTTAAGATCAATTATAGCTGCATGTAGCTTGCTCAAACTTGTTTAATTTGTGTCTACATACATTAAAAGTTTTGTTTAAACTTGTGAATAACTAAAAGGGTGTCTGGCTAATCTTCTTTTAAACAGTTGACAGGCTCTTATATCTGATTAGATGTTTTAAGAGTTGAGAAGTTGTTACATCTTGTTTTTAAGATTAATTTTTAGAGTGTTTGGACAATAAGTTTATTTCCTATTTTTACTCAATATAAGATCTTAAATAAAAAATGTGGGATATATGTACTTTTTTTAAAAGATCTTATTTGTTCTCCAACAGCTTATTTAAAAAAAATTAAGGTGTTTTTAAAAAAAAAAATACCAAACACTTTAGAAGAGCTTATAAGCTCTAAAACATCTTATAAGCTTCTTTTAACATCTTATAAATTGAATATGAATCGAACTGGAGTAACTTGGTTTTTTATTTCAACTTATTTTATTTACTTTTTTCTTAATTGAGCTCGAGTCGAACTTCGGAACTTATCAAAACGAAAATATTTGTTCAACCTTGGTTCATTATGTTAATGAATTGAGTTCGACAACATTCTCGTTTGATCTATAATCGAGTACCGAAGTAGTTTTGTTTGATTTTCAACCATAACTCTAGCATGATGATATGAAAATTGAATATTTAGATTTAATATAAATCAATCAAATAAATTAGGGGAAATAAATTAAGGGACTCTTCGGTTTAAATGGTCATTATAATTTTCAACGGCGACCCAACTTAGACTCGTGAAGCTCGTTTACTTTATTTTGGACGTCTTTCTTCCCTATTATTTATTGTCAGGGTGTACCACACTTCTGACGTATGCTAAAATAATTTTAAGGTCCTTATTGTATCGATAATTGCACTCACTCCCTTGAAACATAGTTAGAAAATCTAATGAGATAATGCCTTGGATACGTTATTCCGATAGAGTTTTAACGGACTATTAGTTTTCGGAAGTGGTGTAGACAATAAAGAGCTACACGTGATTTAAGAAATGTTGGAGGAGCCACGTCACCTCATGATAACTCTATGTTGTCTCCACCATTAGCTAAAAGTAATTGTCCGTTAAAACTCTATCGGAATAACGTATCCAATGCATTATCCCATTAGAGTTACTAACTATGTTTAAGGGGGTGAGTGTAATTATTGATACAAATGGACCTTAAAGTTATTTAAGCATACCTCGAAGGTGTGGGTGTAATTTACCCTTATTGTTATGGAGAATTTTGTTTTTCGAATTATTAGTTACTTTAGAATTACAATGAACCATTTGTTATACTTTTCTCAAATTTGCACTTACTACTCTTTTTTTTCAAGAGGTTTCCGGCGGGCTTCACTGGCCGAAACGACTTCGGGCACTAAAGCTAGCATGGAGCCTCCTGCTCCACCCTTCATAGGGTGGTGCCAAAAAAACTCAAAATTTTACCTCATAGTCGTTGTCCTGGTCGTCCATGAAATAATTTTATGATGTATTTTCCTATTTAAAAAAATAAAAAAAAAATTGCAATTTAATTGAAGAACACAAAAGTTGGCCATATAGAATGTCATCTTTTCCAGCAAAGAATAACAAAATTAGCAGAAAAAAAAGTACAAAAAAATGCGCATCCAGGGAATCGAACCCTGGTCAGTACCGTGGGAGGGTACTATGATACCACTACACCAGATGCGCAATTGTATTAAGCTATACTGTGTAATAGTATTTAATCAATATCTATGCTTTTGTTTCCCTTTTTGCAATAAAATAAAAAGTTGCTATTTATTAATGGCTTAATTCCACTTTGCACCCTTGAAATATACCATTTTGGCACTTTGCACCCTCGAAAAATATTAATAGCACTTTGCACCCTCAAAACACAATAAATCATTCACAATGCACCCTCAATTGAATAATAAAGGCAATTTTATTTTTCATTGGTGTTTTTCTTTTTTGGGTACAAAATAAAAAAAAAAATTTGTTGTTTTCTTGAACCCCAAACCTAATTTCGAGCGGACAAAGTGCGAAAAAATAAAAATTACACCGAATTATTTAAAAAAAACTACATTATCTTTCAAAAGAAAAATAAAAAAAATAATCTTTTATCAATAAATTATTCGATTGTGGATCTTTTATGTCACTGTTTGTAAAATATTAGGTGAAAATATTTGGAAGAAAAAATAATTTTCAGATAACTTGATAACGTAATAGCTGAATGATTTTTTTTCGTAAAATATTTTATTTTGATAAAACAATATATTTTTTAAACATGTTGATGGAATGTATTTTTATTTTTGAACTTTATAGTTTCAAAATGATTGATGAATAAAAAAAATATTTGACATTTGGCATCCTAAAAAAATATCACTACAAATATTAAATTTATATTTTTTAGCTTTAAAAAATCATTTGGGGTGCATTATGCATGATTTATTGTATTTCGGGGGTGCAAAGTGCTATTAATTTATTTCGAGGGTGCAAAGTGCCAAAATGGTATATTTCAAGGGTGCAAACTGGAATTAAGCCATTTATTAATCATTCTTTTGGGTTTTTACCCATTTGATTCATTCAGTTTTTATTAATTAATGTGGTTGTAACTTCTAACTTCTATGTCAACCTTAATAAATAGTTTGCTTAAGATTTTGAGTGATTAAGAGGGTGTTTGGCTAAGCTTATAAAATGTTAAAAGGAGCTTATAAGATGTTTAAGAGCTTATAAGCTCTTCCAAAGTGTTTGGTAATTTTTTAGAAAAATATCTTAATTTTTTTTAAAATAAGTTGTTGGAGAGCAAATAAGATCTTTTTAAATAAGTACATCTACCCCACATTTTTATTTAAGATCTTTTAATGAGTAAAAATAGGAAATAAACCCATTATCCAAACACTCTAAAAATTAATCTTAAAAATAAGATGTAACAGTTTATCAGCTCTTAAAACATCTTATCAGACGTAAGAGCTTATCAGCTATTTAAAATAAGCTTAGCCAAACACCCTCTAAATATACCTAGGAGGTGGTGAATTAGGTTTGTCAAATTCTTTACTCTTTTTGCATATTTAAATATTAACAGAATTAAGAAATATAATTTTATTTGAAAAAAAATATTTCAAGTAATAGATATTTTTCTCAAACTTCTAAGTCAATTTTCGAATGAGGTTTTAGCAATAAATAATGTATAAATGTGGAACTTGGAGTATGATAACACAAAGTGCATAAAGTAAATAAAATCAAATTTATAGTGGTTCGGAAAAATTCTCGTACTCCACTCTTCGAGGCCCTAGTACTTTTATTCTAAATACCTCCAAGATCATTGGATCCTCCACAGGAAGAAAAGGATGTGCTTACAAGACTGTAACGTTTTTTGCACCGACAACATGGTTACAACATATTCATTCTTTCACACAAATAATACGTGCTTATAGGAGACTTGCTCTTTCACACTTAACAAAGTCTCACAACAAAGGGATTGCTCTCGAAGAGCTTTACACAATCCCTTTCAAGATATATAATGAAACAAGTGATGAACAAGAGAATATCATATTTAACTGAAATAGGTAATATCCTATCTTTTCAGTTTCACAAAGAAGTGATGAAAAAAAAAACATTAATGGATAAATATATTGATATAAGTAGTGTTTTGAATAAATAACTTCTAACCATTTTTACATACAATTCACCTATTTTACTTTTGAAATATATGCTGTTCGGCCACTTGTTTTCCTCTCTGTTATTTGCCGACCAACGCTGGCATTGATCGTCGTTTACCGGTCAACCCCAGCATTAGCCGATCACTGTTTTTTGGCTTCTAATCTTCCGGCCACACAAATGATGGGAGATGACACACTTCATTTATGTTGATGATTGTCTTAAAATTTTGTACAAAAAACTTAGGTTGCCATTTAAATTAAAATTTCATATTTTTGCCCATATAGAAATGTCATCTTTTTCGTCACTTGTTTCCCTCTCTGTCATTTGCCGACCAACGCTGGCATTGATCGTTGTTTACCGGTCAACCCCAGCATTAGCCGATCACTGTTTTTTGGCTTCTAATCTTCCGGCCACACAAATGATCAGAGATGACACACTTCATTTATGTTGATGATTGTCTTAAAATTTTGTACAAAAAAACTTAAGTTGCCATTTAAATTAAAATTTCATATTTTTGCCCATATAGAAATGTCATCTTTTTCGTCACTTGTTTCCCTCTCTGTCATTTGCCGACCAACGCTGGCATTGATCGTTGTTTACCGGTCAACCCCAGCATTAGCCGATCACTGTTTTTTGGCTTCTAATCTTCCGGCCACACAAATGATCAGAGATGACACACTTCATTTATGTTGATGATTGTCTTAAAATTTTGTACAGAAAAACTTAAGTTGCCATTTAAATTAAAATTTCATATTTTTGCCCATATAGAAATGTCATCTTTTTCCAGCACCAAAAAAACCAAAAAACAATTAAAAACAAAATGCGCATCCAGGGAATCGAACCCTGGTCAGTACCGTGGGAGGGTACTATGATACCACTACACCAGATGCGCAACTATGTCCAACAACTCAGTGAAAATGTATAAGACCATTTGTCGCTCTTATTGCAACTTGCAATAATAAAATAAAATAAAAAGTTGCTATTAATAATCAAATTGTTAGGGCTTTTCTCCCAATTTGAGTTCTTCGATGTTATGAATTCCGAATCAGCGCAGCCGTTCGTCCTTTTCTAGAGATTCATATACTATCAGTGTTTGTCAACAAATTTATGCTCTGAATTCGGTTTATAGTTGCTGTAAATTGTGTATATCTGTTGTTTATATGAAAACATTCGCCACTTCAATTTTTGCTCCTTTTTTTTTTGTCGAATATATGGTAATTGTTTTTGAAAGTTCTGAAATTTTGCTTGATTTTAACTGCCATCTTTAGAAACTATGCTATCGAAGTTCATCGGTGTGTGTTTGTCGTCGTAAAATCGTGGTGCTTCCGTCGAAATCTATTTCGTTCGAAAAATTAGTATACTCGGATCTTAATCGGAATTGAAAATAAGAAATGTGAGGAAAATGAGCATGAATGCATAACTACTTGTTCAACCGACGTTTTAGTTTACTAGAGCAAGACCTCGATTCGATAATTATACTACTTTGATGCTTGATATGAACTGTGAATACTGATTAAAGGGCTGATAATTTATTGAAACAAATGGCTTCTGTGTATTAATGGAGTTTGATTACATTCTAAATGTATTCTTGGGGTTTACGAGAAACCTTTTTCGAAGAGAAGATTCTAGGGTTTTACATATGCTCCTCGATTTTAAGGTACAATTCAATGGCTGTTGAAAGATTGTTTTTTTTTTTTTCAGAATCACCAGCTTATCAAAACCATTTGTTCGGTTCTTTGATAGATCATATTCGAGATGTAGTAATAGCGTGCGCCGCAAAATTGTGTCTACTACAAATACAGTGTGTCTTATTCTAGACGAATGTGAAGTGATTGAATTTATTTTAATTGTTGAAATGTTTGAATTGCTATTCGTAATTTCTGCATCGATATTTTTCTTCATTTTCGAGACACGGTGATGGAAAAAATGCCTTCTTGCAGCTCTGTAAAATCTAACAATTTGATCGAATTGATTTTCATTTATTGAAATGTTTGAATTGCTATTCGTAATTTCTGCATCGATTTTTTTCTTTCACTTTCGAGACACAGTGATGGAAACAATGCCTTCTTGCTGCCTGCAAAATCTAACAATTCTATTGAACTGATTTTAATTATTGAAATTTTTGAATTGCTATTCGTCATCTCTGCATCAATATTTTTTTTGCTTTCATTTTCGAGATACGGTGATGGACAAAATGCCTTCTTTGCAGCTCTGTAAAATCTAACAATTAGATCGAGCATTTTAATTATTGAAATGTTTGAATTGCTATTCATAATTTCTGCATCGAT
>NW_012193420.1:334932-345438 GCF_000504015.1 Erythranthe guttata
GCCGTTTCTTTGGATCGACGATCATGATTTATATTTCTATGAATCTGTTTTTTCATTTTATGTTTAACCATAAAATAATTTTTATATATTATTAATGTGTTGGTGTGTGAGTGTGTTTTCTTGAACGTGTGTTAGTGTGTGTTTGCCGGAGGTGGCGGCGGGTGGTGGCGGAGGAGATTTGGAGGTGGTGGACGAAAGAAGTATGGATATCTAATGAACGAAAGAAGTATGGATTTTTTATAGTGG
Source organism: Erythranthe guttata (assembly GCF_000504015.1). Next base: position 335,179 of record NW_012193420.1, read on the forward strand.
TTTTCAATAATTATGTACAGATTTTTGTAGTGGTTTTCAATATTTTACATATACCATTATAAAAATTTGTACAAAAATTATAGTGGTTTTCAATAATTACTGTACATATTTTTATATAACTGTATATACAGAGTGGTTTTTATGTTGACATAATTGTTATATATAGTGGTTTTCAAGTTTACATAGTTGTTATACAAAGTGGTTTTCATATTTATATTGTTGTTTATACATAATGGTTTTCACATAGTGGATTATGTTAATGTAAAGTGGATTACGTTTTTTACAGTAATTTACAACGGTTTTTGATAAATTTGTAGTAGTTTCCGATGAGTATATAGTGGATTTTAATTTTTGTAACCCGTGTGGACAAAAAATTAAGTGGATTATTTCACTAATTTAATAGTGGTTTTCGATGAACATGTAGTGAATTACACTAATTTAACAGTGGGTTACACTAATTTAATAGTGGGATTACATTAATATTAAGGTGGATTATACTTATTTTATAGTAATTTTTACTTTATTTTCATAGTGGCTTTCGATAAATTTAATGATTTTCGATTATTATGTAGTGATTTTTTTTATATAAAATATGAACGATTTAAAAAAACTGAAATAAAATAAAAAATAAAAAATAAAAAAAATAACAAAGTTTTGGTTTAAATTTCGAAATAAAAAAACTATTAAAACAAAGCAAAAAAAATCTGGAAAAACACTAAAATTAAATTTGGTGCGTGAGATAGGGAGAGAGAATATGAGGTGGGTGAGATAATGGAGAGAAATAAGGGATTTGCATATTTAATTTTTTTTAATGATTTTTCATAATAATATAATATGGTAACTTTGATTAATAGTAAATAGGGGCATTTTGGATAATTTGAATCAATTGGATTTATAGCAAATATCAATTAAAAAAAAGGATTTATTAAGAAGTCAAAATTGAATGGAGGGGTTTCGGCAAATAGCCCCTAATAATAAATAGCTATGTGTTTATTGTAATACTTTGATATATTTTTCACACTCCTTAACTCTAACCTTAACTCATACGTATTGAAATACTCTTGTTTTATGCAAATATATAAATTTATGTTGAATTTTGATATTATTCAAGTGTCGATTGGACAGGCTAAGAGTCTTTGAGTCGAGAGTAGAGAATGTCATGAGTTGATGCCACGGGCATGAGCTAGTTGTAGGAATGAATCCGCTTTATAACCTTCAAGAGTTGAATACTTTATGTGACACGCCGAGGCTGGCTCGACTAGGGGTGGTAAACGAGCCGAGCCGACTCGTGAGCTCGATGAGCTGGCTCGAAAAAAGCTCGAACTCGCGTTCGAGTTTTTCGAGCTCGAGCTTTATGACGAGCCGAGCTCGAGCCAGTTTTTAGTTGTTCGTGAGCTCACGAGCCAAACCTTATTTATTATTTATTATTTATTTTTTAATTAAATAATGTATAATAATATTATAGAAATAAATAAAAAATAAAATATTAATACTAAAATATATATATAATTACAATTTATTTTTTATTTTGTAGTTTTAAAAAAAATAATAATAATAAAATAATAATTAAAAAAATATTTATAAAAAATAAAAATAAAAATATGAGCTTGGCTCGAGCTCGACAAAACGGCATGAGCTTGAGCTCGAGCTAAAAAAAAAAGAACTCAACGAGCTCAAGCTCGAGCTCGACAAAATAGACTCGAGCACGAGCTCGAGCCTGCCAAAAGAGGCGAGCTCGGCTCATTCACACCCTTAGGCTCGACGATCATCTGAAAAGAGGACGGAACGGAATTTTTTACCAAAGCGGCCACAAACAAGAAATTGCAAGAACAAATATAAGCGAAAGATCAAACAAATATATTTATTCCTTCTGGTTATCCGTTAGAAAAATCTTTAATTTCTTCAACGCAATACCATAATTTCAGAGCTCGCAAGGAAAAAGTGAAAACCATACAACTCAATGCGCGTCACTTAGTATTTTTAACTGTCTTGTAGGTTAACGAGCGGAATCATCCCTTGAACTATACCTTAAATCCGTGGAAGCAATTCACGACATACTCTACTCTCCTGAGCTCAATATCTTAGGTTGTTCAGTCGATATTTGAGCAGTATCACAAAATTATTTGAACGTATAATTTTATTGAAAAAAAATCGATGGGATTATTTTATAAAAAATATAATTCTACCACAACTCTCATTTTTAATTATTTTTTGTTTTATTATACAATTCTTTGCATTTTTTTCCAAAAAAAAAAATGTATCATCCAACCAAAATGTAATGTTATATAGAAGATAAAATAATCATTGAGACTATGAAGAAAGTGAATTGGTAGTACCTACTATCTAATAGGCTATAGCTTTTTTTTCTTTTCTTTTTGGTGATAAGGATGGAAGTTTTAAAAGGGATACAAACAAAGTGTGGAACAAAATCGGAAGGGTCCCCGGAAGAAGGCATGGGTTGAACCAAGTGCTCTAAAAAAGGATAATTTTTTTGTGACTTTGTTTTCTTTATATATATTTATTTATTTATTTAATAGTGCCTTTTGGCTTTAAAAGGCTCTTCTCCACTTCTTCCCTTCCCTAACTCACAAAAGGACAACGCCAAAAATGCATCAACTAATATATATCAAAGAAACTGAGAAAATAAAATCTTAATATTAAATGAGCGGGAGACATCGGGGCTGGCCGAAGTCTGATGGCTCGACCTGATTATATTAATAAGCGAGTGTAATTTATAGCGAATTTGGTCGAGTTTGAGTTATTTTAATAAATTCGATTAATTTATGACCCGAGTTTGAGCTTTCTAAGGCTCTACCTGAAGTATTAATTCTACAGCTACAATATACAACTTTCGAATTAAGTTAGGTATCGGTGAAATTTATCACTAAGAATATATAACGTTTCATATGTTAAAAGGTACGTAATCTTCTGTTACTTCGATCATTCATATTTCCATGTTTTTCTAGTAACCTACAAAAAAATCATTTAGGGTATTTTTAGAAGGACTGAATTCAATGGTGGATCATTAGATAACTTTTGAGTTGTTCGTGTAAATTCTTCATTTCTTTTACTGCAAATTTGTCAAGTGTGTAATTCATGATTGATATAAGTCCGATATAAACACGAAGCATGATAACATAAATGAGTCGAGTTTTAGCATATAACCATAAAATTCGGTGATATTTGAGGTTGAGTCTATAGTTACGAAGTCCAACTGTATTTGAGCTTGACCAAGGCAAACTCGAGTCAGATGGCCCCATTGTAGGCTGAGTCATAGACTGATAGATATCACCACGTACGAGTGCATTATTCATCGAGGCATCATCGGATGAATTGCGTTTTGCACTCTACAAATGATATTGATCGCAACTTTGAACCCTGAGTTTTGTTTAATCGACAAAGTCCACCCTCAAATGATACATCTCATGGCAAAACGCACCGTGTATTTATTTCTTGTGAGATTTATACCATTTCAACTTTTGAAGTGATTTTCATTCTTGGTCGTCCCTTTTCTTTCTTAACTTTATATGTTTTTTTTTTTTTTTTTTTTTTTTTTGCAATTCTTTTAGTATAAATAAATTAAAAACATACATAACCATGTTGATTTTGTTATATTAAACATAATTAAGATGTAAAAGATATCTGGGTTGTGGCATAGTTGCTAGATTACGAATTGATAAAAGTGTTGAAAGTGGAATCGATAGATTAGATTGATGATTGAAAAGTTAGGGTTACTTTAATGATGATGACTACTAAAGTAAGATACGTGCTCTATAATGCTCTCTCATTCAAATTAAATTAATCTTTTTTTTTTTTTTTTTTTAAGTACAAACTTTACATAGTTCGAAATTGATATCTATCATGAGAAGCTAATTAATCACGACCCCATTGCATTATTTGTCAAGCACAAGCCGAAAAAGAAGTTTCAGAACCTCCATAAATTAATACTTGATAATTTAATAATTTTGATTAAATAATAGTTTTCATTGGTCTCGACTCGGTGAAACATGTTAATTATAACTCGATAATTAATAATTCACTAAGTGAATAGAATTTCTCTAATCTCGTCTATATTAATTTATAGTGGCTTAACTGTAATTAGTAATAACTATTGCGAATGTGATTTTTTACGGTAAATTAAAGCCATCCCTCAAGGTAAGGTCAAATTACAAATAAACCCCTCATGTTTGGACAATTACAATCACTCCTCATAAATTTGCTTAATGTCCACCATTGCAGTGTCAAATTTAGCAAAAATCTTATATATTATGTTGAATATTTTCCAGTTTGTACCCATTTAATCACATTCGAGCTCCATATTTAGAAACTAGATGATCATAAAATGTATATATTGACTTATAAATATCAGATTGTGGTGCATCAAAAACTATATTTTTGCTCAAAACAAGTACAAACTTGAGAACATTTCACGAAATTTAAAAAAATTGTTGTAATTATCTTTCAATTAACTAAAGATGATACAAGGGCAAAAAAAAAAAAAAAAAAAGAAATAGTGTAATTAATATTTAGGGTAATTTTCACTTTCCCCCTTGTACTTTGGCTTGATATCACTTTATCATTTTCTACTCTCGATTGCATCAATTCACCCCCATGTATTCGAAAAATTGTCTCAATGTGACCCTCACTGTTAGTTGTCAGACATGCGACCTAAACACCGAGTGATCCAAAATTTGAAATTACAAAAGCGCCACCTCTCCCGGTTTAATAATTATTTTAAAACCAAAAAATAAAATAATAAAAAGATCAAGACTACGAGAAAACATAGTCCACGACGCGAGCCACAATTTTTTTTTATTTTTTTTAATAATTATTTAAACTAGGAGTGGTGGTTTTTTTGTAATTTTCAGACTTAGATCAACGGAGTTAACGTTAAATGTTTGAAAGTAACGGCGATGGCCACATTGAAACAATTTTACAAGTACATGAGCAAATCGATACAATCAAAAGTAGAATGGGATGAAGTGATATCAAGTCAAAGTAAATGGAAAAAGTGAAATTTATGCTAATATTTAATTACTAAAATGATACCGTAAACAATGTTTTCTTAGTATAATAAATAACGAGAATGAAATGTGGGGGTTAGGGGTTTGAATGAGGGAATGATTGACCAGTAATTTTTTGCATCCCGAGGTAATCACACATTCCAGGCCGTGGGATTGACCCTAAACTCCAACCCCACGTGCGAACCCTTTTTTATTCTTTTCTATTTCCATTTTTATTTTTATTTTTATTTTTATATATGTAAATAAATAAAATATATATATCCGATACAATTAATACACCTCGATTACTGTGTTTCGTTAATTAATTACCGATTCCCCACATTAATTAATCGCCGACTGTAGCTACACCTATACATACAAATCAAATTACTCCTTTCTATCGAAACTGCTGACCATAAAAAGTTATTTCTTTTTACTGTTTCATTAGTGTACTTATTTCCGCAAATTATACAATAGCTCTAAATTACATTTGGCTAATCATATTTGACAAGCTTCATTAGCGACGGTTGACAATGTGTTTCGAATCTGAATTAATTGACAGAGATTCACTTGTTTCAACAAATAATTATTACTCCCTCTGTTTCATAATAACTGTCTCTTTTTTAAATTACTTTTGTTCCATATTATCTGTCACTTTACATTTCCAACACTGCATTAATTGTGTAATTATTAATTTTACCCTTATTAACTATCTCCAACACTCTCTCGCATTAATTATTGGCAAGGGCATTTTAATATAAGAATATATATTTTTCTAAAATTAAGCAACATTTATTGAGATCCTTAATCCCTGTGCACAAGCTAAAAACGACAATTATAAAGGAACGGAGGGAGTATTTTATTAGTACATGTATTGGAAAAAACAATGCTTATGTAAACTCTTTGGTATTTTCAATATTTTTTCATGTCATAAATTTCAGTTAAGAGTTTCTTAAGCATCTTGCTTAAAATAATAGCATGGTTGACGGTAACAATAACCTCAACAAAAGTTAGTTACGATTACAATGAATATGATTGAAAAAAAATCAGTTGTTAAATTTAATGGGGAAATATGATAATTTAATTTACAGAAATAAAAAGATTACTAACATAAGTTACGGAGATAGCGATTAGGAAATATATATTTCTTTCCGTTTCAAAATAAGTAATCCATTTCCTACTGGATTAGTTCGTTTACCTAAGAAGAATAGATGCGTAAATGAGCTGAGTCGACTCGATAAAAGCTCGAGTTTTTTGACGATCCGAGATCATTTTTAATTTTTTTAAATATAATTAATATATAATTAAATAATAAATTCATATAAATAATTAACAAAAAAATCATAGGTCATTTTTCATTTCGATTTTACATAATTATAATAATAAATTTTAATAATATTAATAAAAAAAATATATAATGGGCTCATGCTCGAGCTCGTCAAAATAGATTCAAGCTCGCCAGTAGTTAAACTCTTTTCAACACCTAATTAATAATTAAGAATACAGATGATATACATGAATTTTAGTGAAAATGATAATTAATGTACTAGTGGAATTTTAAATTGATGGTGATTAGTAATTTAGAACAAAGAATCAAAGATAATCTCTCCAAAATAGTAAAAATTCAGCTAATTTGGAGTGGAATAAATAATAAAAATTTGGGGAAAGAAATAATTAATTAGAGGAATCAATGGATGACAAAGATGTAATCCTATCTTAATTGATTCCCAAATCCCCACCACCATTCACCATTATAAAAATCCCCCCACTTCCATTCTCCCTTTCTCCACCACCACCACCACCTTCTCATCCCACCCCCAGAAAAATAATATATACATACAACACATTGTATCTATACATACATACATACTAGCCCTGCAAAAGAACTGCAAAAAAGCTGATAATAGGCTTACTGTTTTCCTTTCCCTAGTCTGTGTTTGTTGACTATTACTCTCTCTAAATTGCATATTCTCTATATCTCTACTTTTACGGATTGATATAGAGAGAGAGAAACTGTTAGAGAGAGAAACACACACACACACACAAAACACACGCACAAGTTCTGAAAAAAAAAATTAAAAAAAATGCTGGAGACAGTGAAGTACCTCATCGGCTCCGCCGGCGCGAGCGGCTTCAGCTCAAAGTCCACAGCCGAGCAGGTGACCGACGCCTGCCCCGATCTCCGCTCCATCACCGCCATCATAACCGGCGCCACGTCCGGGATAGGGGCCGAGACGGCTCGTGTGCTCGCCAAGCGCGGCGCTCGGCTCGTGCTGCCGGCTCGGAGCCTGAAAGCCGCCGAGGACACAAAGGCTCGTATCCTCTCGGAGATTCCCGAGTCGCAGATTATTGTTATGTGGCTTGATCTCAGCTCACTCGACTCGGTCCGGCGATTCGTATCCGAGTTTGAGTCTCTCGATTTGCCTCTCAATCTTCTCATGTAAACTAAACAAACACTCCCCTAATTTTTTTATTTTGTTTTAAATTGTTTTCAAATAAATAATATTTATTATTTAAAAATTTTAATAGAAATAATGCCGGGAAATTCTCATACGATCATGGTATTTCGGAGGATGGGGTTGAGATGACATTTGCTACTAATTATTTAGGTAATATTTGTTTTTATTTATATATATAAATGTACGTACATAGGACAATTTTTTGTTGATTTTATTTTTTTTCTGACTGAGTATATTTAAATAATTTATTTTTTTGTTCTTAATTAAAATAAACAGGTCACTTTTTGTTAACGAAGCTGTTGATGAAGAAAATGATTGAAACGGCGAAAAGTAGCGGCGTTGAAGGAAGAATAGTAAATGTGTCTTCGAGTATTCACAGCTGGTTTTCCGGCGATATGATCCGTTATCTTCGCTTAATTACCAAAAATAAGAGGTTTGTTCTTTTTTAAATTCAATTGCCTAATAATATTCTTGTAATTAAATAATAAATATTATAATTAAATCCGATTAAGTACTATTTGCATACTTTAAATACATATACCGTAGATACATGATAATGATTCATAATTTATTGTATTAAGTTCTTATTTATTTTTATTGCATACTTTTGTAAAGAATTGAAATAATTAGTTACATACAACCACTTTTCTCACACTCATATGACTATTACCTACTCTTGCATGTAGAATTGAAGTAAAAAAAAAAGTCATATTATTAAGAGAGTTTGTTTAACTAAATTTATTTTAAACCACTGATAAGTTTGTAGGTCGAATAAGATATTTTATGATATTTTAAAAGTCGATAAGCTTTTACGTTTTATTTTTTAAATTATTACTTTTTTAGTGTGGAAAATGAAATTATTAACGTTTTATCTAACGGTTGACTACTATGTTTTCTATTTTCTATTGTATTTGATTTTATTATTTTACATTCTTAATTTTAATACTATTTTTTTACTGAAATAATTAGTAAGAAGGGTATTTCGGTCACTTTGAAGAAAACATATCTAAAATACATATACTCGAACACTGTAAAGGAGAAGTTAATTTTAGGATTATGACATCACAAGTGATTATCGAAGTACTAAATGATTAATTATATAGTTTTTTTTTTTTCCTTGTATGGAAGAGGGTTTGACTTTATTATGAAATAATTGGTGTCGGTCTATTTAAATTAAAAATATATTGATTATTAATTGGAATTTGACAGTGATTACGACGGGACACGTGCGTACGCTCTATCGAAACTGGCTAACGTTTTGCATACCAAAGAACTTGACCGGAGACTCAGGGCAAGTCACCCATTTATTATATCATTATTTTATTTTTTCTTAAAAGTGATTTTTGTTCCTTTCCTTATTATTTATTATCTGAAGAAATTCAAAAAAATAATTATTTAATTAAAAAATTATAGTAATAGTTTGTTGATGATAATTAAATTGAATGTTGCAGGAAATGGAGGCAAATGTGACAGCGAATTGTGTTCATCCTGGTATTGTGAGAACCAGGCTCACTAGAGACCGTGAAGGCCTAATTACAGGTGATTAATTCCCATTCCAATTAATTATATTGCACTTTATTTCACCATTTTTCAATAGTAAATGAGATTTTTTTTTAAATACAAATAAATCTCTATAAATTAATAGAGTTGAGACCAACTAAACTCTATTAATTTAACAAAAAAATAGTTTAATGATTTTTTTTAGTACGTTGTTCTCAAGTCGGGACAGGAGAAAACTATTATTCAAACGAGGTTATTGATTTACCGAGTATTAATTTATCATTCTACTTAATATTTGCAGATTTGGTATTTTTCCTGGCTTCGAAATTATTGAAGACTATACCTCAGGTAACATTACTTTTTATTGCGACGCAAGAATGACCTCAAAAATATCGAATTCAAATAATTTTGGGTCCTTTTATTGTAATGACTAAACAATATATTGTTATTTTTATCAAAGTCATCCAAGATTTACATAAAAATACATGTACTTAACTAAAAACATATATATTATACCACTTTTTCTTCGGAGAAAATAATAAAGAGTTTTTTTTTTATATATATATAATTAGAGTTAATATAAGGGTGTGAAATGCAATTAATCTATGTTTCATTCTTTCAATATATTTTATTAATTTATAGAGTCTAAGAAAAATAAATATTGTTGAGACAGGCAGCTGCGACAACATGCTACGTGGCGACAAATCCAAGGGTGGAGAATGCAAGTGGAAAATACTATTCGGATTGCAACGAATCCTCACCGTCGAAACTGGGATCCAGCTTAGCAGAAGCTGCAAGATTATGGGCAGTCTCTGAGAAAATGGTCTCCACAGATTCTAACATACTTGTCGATCAATTCTACCCTCTGTAGGGCCACGCTGAATTAGACATCAGAAAAAAAAAAAAAAAAGGGTTATGAAAATATAATATATATATATATATATATACGTATAGGTGATGAGATGTTGATGTGAGAAATTAAAGAGTAGAACAACTTTTTTTTTTATTTTTTTTTAAATAGTATATAGATGTGCAAAAATTAGGAGTAATGAGTGTGTATAATGTATATGTATGAGCATAAACTAGGTTAGCTTTTGGTGTGTGTGTGTGTGTGTTTTAATATTTGTGATGTAATATTTTTGGGAGTAATGTTGAGATGTGTATTTGTCAAATTAATCAAAGTTTTATTAATATTGTTTTTAAATTCATAACTTTTATTGTCTTGTTGTGCCATGGCATTTAAATATATTTTTGAGTATTGATCCATTTTATTATTTATTTAAAATAGAATAGTTGAA
>NW_012193420.1:345538-370998 GCF_000504015.1 Erythranthe guttata
GCGAAAGTAGCGGCGTTGAAGGAAGAATAGTAAATGTGTCTTCGAGTATTCACAGCTGGTTTTCCGGCGATATGATCCGTTATCTTCGCTTAATTACCAAAAATAAGAGGTTTGTGTTCTATTCTAAATTCAATTGGCTAATAATATTCTTGTAATTAAATAATAAAGATTATAATTAAATCTGATTAAGTACTATTTGCACACTTTAAAATTTAAATACATATACTGTAGATACATGATAATGATCCATAATTTATTGTATTAAGTTCTTATTTATTTTTATTGCATACTTTTGTAAATAATTGAAATAATTAGTTACATACAACCACTTTTCTCACACTCATATGACCATTACTCTTGCATGTAGAATTGAAGTTAAAAAAAAAAAGTCATATTATTAAGAGAGTTCGTTTAACTAAATTTATTTTAAACAACTGATAAATTTATACGTCGAATAAGCTATTTTAAGAGTCGATAAGTTGTTACGTCTTATTTTTTCAAATGTGTGAAAAATAAAATTAGCAACAATTTATAAGTTTAGCCAAACACCTTTCTTGTAACCGTTGATTACTATGTTTTCTATTTTCTATTGTATTTGATTTTATTACTTTATTTACATTCTTAATTTTAATACAATTTATACTGAAATACAGTTAGTAAGAAGGGTATTTCTGTCATTTTAAAGAAAACATTTCTAAAATACATATACTCGAACACTGTAAAGGAAAATTTAATTTTAGGATTATGACATCACAAGTGATTATCGAAGTACTAAATGATTAATTATATAGTTTTTTTTTTTTTTTTTTTGTATGGAAAAGGGTTTGACTTTATTAAGAAATAATTGGTGTCGGTCTATTTAAAAAAATATTGATATTATTAATTGGAATTTGACAGTGATTACGACGGGACACGTGCGTACGCTCTATCGAAACTGGCTAACGTTTTGCATACCAAAGAACTTGACCGGAGACTCAGGGCAAGTCACCACCCATTTATTATATTATTATTATTTTATTTTTCTTCTTAAAAGTGATTTTTGTTCCTTTCCCTATTATTATCTGAAGAAATTCAAAAAATAAATTATTTAATTAAGAAATTAAATTAATAGTTTGTTGATGATAATTAAATTGAATGTTGCAGGAAATGGAGGCAAATGTGACAGCGAATTGTGTTCATCCTGGTATTGTGAGAACCAGGCTCACTAGAGACCGTGAAGGCCTAGTTACAGGTGATTAATTACTATTCCAATTAATCATATTGCTCTTTATTTCACCATTTTTCAATAGTAAATGTGATTTTTTTTAAATACTATATAAATTATTATAATTGGGACCAGCTAAATTTTATTAATAATTAACGAAATGTTATTTTAGCATGTTGTCGCCGAGTTGGGACCGAGGAAAAATATATTTTAAACGAGATTATTAATTTATCGAGGTTCTTCTGTATATTTGCAGATTTGGTATTTTTCTTGGCGTCGAAATTGTTGAAGACTATACCCCAGGTAACATTAGTTTTTATTCGATTAACCTTCATTCTTTTCTGATACAAGAATGACTAAAATAGCCGAGATTTCTACAAAATCTTGAATTCGAATACTTTTTGGGTCCTTTTATCGTAATGACTAAACAAAATATTGTACTTGACACGAAAATAGCCGAGATTTGTTTTAACGTTGTCCAAGATTTATAGAAAAATACATGTACAGTTAAATCTTTATAAATTAATACAATCTTTATAAATTAATACAGTTTGGACTTTTCCTATTAATTTAGTGAAATATCAATTTATCGAACTAAAAAATTAGTATGTTTTTTATAATGAGTTATTAGGGATAATTTGCTAAAAAACAAATTGGACCATAGGAATCTTTTAACTAATATTAATAATTAGAGTAAATATAAGGGTGTGAAATGCAATTAATCTATATTTCTTTCTTTGAATATTTTATTAATTTATAGAGTCTAAGAAAAATAAATATTGTTGAGACAGGCAGCTGCGACAACATGCTACGTGGCGACAAATCCAAGGGTGGAGAATGCAAGTGGAAAATACTATTCGGATTGCAACGAATCCTCACCGTCGAAACTGGGATCCAGCTTAGCAGAAGCTGCAAGATTATGGGCAGTCTCTGAGAAAATGGTCTCCACAGATTCTAACATACCTGTCGATCAATTCTACCCTGTGTAGGACCACGCTGGATAAGACATCAGAAAAAAAAAAAAAAAAAAATAAATAAATAAATAAATTGGGTTCTGAAAATAATATATACGTGTAGTTGATGAGAGAAATTAAAGAGTATAATATTTTTGTTTAAAAAATAGTTTAGAGATGTGTATAAATTAGGAGTAATGTGTATAATGTATATGTATGAGCATAAACTAGGTTAGCTTCTTGTGTGTGTGTGTGTGTGTGTGTGTGTGTGTTTGTTTTATTTGTGATGTAATATTTTTGGGAGTAATATTGTAATGTTGAGTTGTGTATGTTGTTGAATTAATTAAAGTTTTATTAATTTTGTCTTTAAATTCAAAACTTTTATTGTGTTATTGTATCATGGTACTTAATATGTTTGAGTATTGATCCTCTTTTTTTTTTTTTTTTTTTTTTTTTTTCATGGTATCTAACAATGTCACTTTTTATTGTATCATGTTATCGTCTAAAATATCATACCCATCTTAATTTTACATTACTTGAAATTATTTGAAGATATTATATGATTTATCAAAGGATATATTACTGTCACTCCTGAGGTAATGTCAAATTACAAAAACCCTTCATGTTTGAGTAATTACAACTATTCTCTTGAACTATGAGTTTCCTTACACGTTCATCTCTATGGTGTTGAATTCACATAATTTTCTATATTCTCTGGAATATTTTCTAGTTTGTATTCGTTTTGTGGAAAAAAATGCATCTTCTAATGCACCACAATCTGATATTTACAAGCTAACAGATCCATCTTATAATTATATTATTTCAAAATGTGAAGCTCAAATGGAGTAAAACGAGTACAAACTGGAGAAGATTCATAGTTGAAGGGCGATTGTAATTACCAAATATTAAAATTTTTTCGTAATTTAACTTTATCTCGTGAAATTCATGAGATGAATGTAATTTATCCAAAATTTAAACTCATCTCAATTGGTAGAAAACAAATATTGCATTGGTTAAATAGTTTTAAAGTGGAGAAAACATGAGAAAGCCGAGGTCAAGATATCTAATCAAAATAATGTGTATATATAATAATTGCAGCTATTACTATTATTCTTGCCCATAAGATTCTCTTAACTATATATTATATAATCTATTATTTTTAATTATGAGAATAAGAAGAAATTAAGGGAATCAATAACATGGTCTTCGTTGACCACCATGTGAAAGCTCAAATTTTTATTGAGTATATTTGAGTCTTGATCCATGGCAAATGTGGCCCTACTAACATGCATTAGGTTTAATTAAGACTGAATTTTGATGATAATTACTCAATAATTTTACAAGCTTCCATTTGCCAACTTTTAGGTCACCCTTTAAGATTAATATTATTTCTTTTATGTTTATATATTTGTATTATATACAAAAAAAAATCTAATTATTTATGTTTTAAGAGGCAATGCATCTAATTTTCTTGATACTCGTGGATGACACCAAGAAATACATTTAATTATATCATTTGATATCCTAGAAGGATAATCTTTCATGTCACATTTTCTAATCACGAAAATGTTACTTTTAGGGCTTGTTCGATTACTTATAAGTTACGACTATGTCCTAATGCATGTATATTATGAATTAATTAATAAGACGTTCGGTTGACAATATTTGTACTTACTCAATCTTGATGTATCAATCCAAATGTAAAAAATAGCGCATGCAATTAAATATTACTATTTCATTAAATTGATAGCAACCTCTCCCACGAGATTAATTTTGCAACGAGTGACTAAATAAGAAAAATATTATTTTATCCTTAATATTACATATTCATTTTGTTACATACAAGCTTTTTATAGACAAACTACATATATATGATATCATAATATAACAGATTTAATACAAGATCTAATATATGATTAACTAAATAATTAATTACTCAGTAGTTGATTACTTAATTTTAATTGAATCTCATTTAGCGCAAGCAAGTTATTCCGATATATGTAAACGAACGATCCCTTACTACTTTAGATATAATAAATAAATTAAAATATATAAAAAATAAAGAAAGCGATTGAAGGAGCAAGTAAATTAATTAATTAATCAATTATTTCCAAAAAAAGTAGATAAATTAATGAATGAATGAATTAATGAATGAAGAAAAAAAGGGAACAAGGTGTGTTTGGGGAGAATGGGACTTGAGAGGGGAATGGTGGACCAAATTAAGCTTTTGGTTATGGGCCAAAGAGAGTGATGGAGACTTATCATTAGACAAGGAAACAAGTGTTTGTAGATGAGAATGCATATATATTGCTTAATGTGGCTCACAATTTTACACACACTTACTTGTGTTTGTTTGGTTGCCCATTGTTTGTGGTTTTTCACCTTTTGAGTTGGATGAGATCAAATTTATTGTTTGAGTTCTAATATTATTTCATTTTTTTTATTTTTTGAAAAATTATGTACTAAGATAATATTAATACAAATATTATTAGAAATATATTTGTGAATTCATTAATTAGCTATTAGTTCGGCTGGTTCAGATTAATTCTTGTATATAAAAGGAATTAATGTTAGAGCAGCCTAAGAAACTTTAATGATATATTTGTAAGCGTAACTCCAATGACATCTTAATCTCTAATTACTTTTATACCAAATCAGTTTGCAAATCGGTTAGCAGTTGTTTTTGTTTGAATTTTGTTATCTTCTATTTTCCAGCCATTTTTTTAATCAGGTCGACATCAGTTTTTTTTATTTTTTATTTTCCAACCATTTTTCTTTAATTAGTTTAATAGCAAATCGAATAGTAAAATCCTAATACACTGGCATCACTAGAGTTTTTTTTTCTCCCCTTTTCAAACCTCTCTCTTTCTCTCTCACATATAAATGTGGAATTTTTTTTAAAATATTTTCTCTCTTTCACACACACCAATGTGAATTTATTTTTATTTCTTTTTGGAATAGTGCGCGATAACCTCCTTATTATTTTTTTCAAAACTATTGTTACGACGAACAATGTTTGAGACAAAACGATGGCAGCTCCTAAAAACTCCCAGCCTAATGGTGGTGGATTTGGCATAATCTTACAAATCCCATGGCCGGAGTTGGGCCATCAGCCAGACAAAACACAATTCGCAAGCCCAGTTCGTTGAATAATCCTAAATATACTTTGGGGAGGCTTTGTGGTCCTCCTCCGAAAGAGGTAGTGGAGTGCAAGGCACGATTTCCAATTAAGGGAGGAGAATCTTAAGTTATCGATGATTATTCTCGTAAAGTGTTTGTTTTCCTGTTAAAGCAAAAATCGGATGTCTTTGACAAATTTAAAACCTGGAAAACGTTGATTGAAAATCAAACTGGAAAACGGATAAAAACACTTAGGACATATAACGGTACTGAGTTTTGCAACCTAGAATTCGATAATTTGTGTGCTGAATCTGGAATTAGAAGGCATAAATCTGTTGTGCACACCCCACAACAAAATGGTGTGGCCGCACGAATGAATAGAACCCTTCTCGAAAGAGTTAGGGCTATGTTAACTAGTTCTGGACTGCCAAAGTTGTTTTGGGGTGAAGCAATTTTGACTGCTACTTATTTGATTAATCGTTCTCCATCTGTGCCATTAAATGACGACTTACCCGAATCTGTGTGGTGTGGTAAGAAAGTAGATTTGTCAAACTTGCATGTTTTTGGTTGCGCTGCTTTTGTTCACCATAAAGGTGATAAACTTGAACCCCGTTCCGTGAAATGTGTTTTCTTGGGTTACCCCGAGGGGGTTAAGGGGTATAGGCTTTGGTTGAAAGGGGATTTCGGTTATAAAACCATAATTAGTAGGGATGTTATTTTTAATGAATATGAATTTCCTTGTCTCGCTGTCCCTAATGTGGTTATTCCTCAATCTACTCCAAATGAGGTGGATCAATTGCCTATTAAATCAGATGATGTGAGTGATTCTGAATTATCTGAAAATCTGCAAGATCAAACTGTTGAAACTGATTTGCCTAACATGGACGATTTGTCCGATTATCAACTTGCTAGGGATAGACCTAGACGTGAGCATGTTAGGAAACCTAAACACTTTGATGATTTTCACCTTGCCTCACATGTTTTCAATGTATTTGAATCACTAGATGGAAATGAGCCTAAGTCGTATAAAGATGCTTTAAAATCTGATAAATCTACTGAATGGTTAAATGCTATGAATGATGAAATGAACTCGTTGCATGTTAAACATACTTGGGAACTTGTGCCTAAACCTGCTAATTGTTCTGTGGTAGATTGCAAATGGCTGTTTAAGGTCAAAAATGAGGTAGATTCAATTAGGTATAAAGCTAGGCTTGTGGCTAAGGGCTTTACTCAAAAAAAGGGTGTTGACTACTCCGAAATTTTTGCCCCTGTTGTTAAATTCACTACTGTGCGTATTATGCTTGCGTTAGTTGCTCATTTTAATTGGGAATTGAAGCAAATGGATGTTAAAACTGCGTTCTTGCATGATGAATTAGATGAGACGATCTATATGAAACAGCCCGTGGACTTTGTAGATCCTAATAAAGGTGAACATGTGTGTTTACTTAAAAAGTCCTTGTATGGCTTGAAACAATCTCCTAGGCAATGGAATAAGAAATTTGATTCTTGCACGATTTCTTTGAATTTTAAACGAAGTGACTTCGATTCTTGCCTTTATTTTATGGAGAATGCTCGTGTTCCTATCTTTCTGTTAATTTATGTTGATGATATGCTCCTAATTAGTCCTTGCTTGAAATCCATTAATTATATCAAAAAGTGTCTAAGTGAACAATTTGATATGAAGTACTTAGAAGATGCCAAGAAGATTCTTGGAATTAATATTGATAGGGATCGTAGTAATAACACCTTACTTCTTAATCAAATTTCTTATGTTGAAAATATTTTGGAAAAATTCTCAATGAATTCTGCTAAATCTGCTTATGTGGCATTAACTGCCCATTTTTTGTTAAGTAAGACTCAGTCTCCTGCTACTGAATCTGAAATAAATGATATGCAATATGTGCCTTACTCCAATGCTATTGGATCCGTCATGTATCTTATGGTTTGTACTCGGCCTGATATTGCGTATGCAGTTAGTTGTTTAAGTAGATATATGTCTAATCCCGGTATGCAGCATTGGGAAGCGCTTAAATGGCTTCTTCGTTATTTGAAAGGTTCATGAACTTGGGATTAAATTTTTCCAAATCTAATAATGGTGTTGAATTAATTGGATATGTGGATTCTAATTTCGCTAATGATAGAGACAATAGGAAATCTACTACTTCTTATGTATTCACTTTGTGTGGCTCTTGCATTAGTTGGAAATCTCAGTTGCAGCGTATAGTAGCTTTATCTACTACTGAAGCAGAGTACATTGCTGCAACCGAGGCAAAGAAGCCATTTGGCTTAAAGGTCTTCTTAAGGAAATTGGTTTCTTAAATGGAGAAGTAGTCTATTCAGACAGCCAATCATGTATTCAACTGTGTAAGAACCCGATTTTCCACGAGAGAACAAACTTGGAAAATCAAATCAAAAATCAATAAAAATGATAGATAAAGTAAATATTTTTTTTCGCAATTGATGTGTTTAGTTCGGACACATGGGTCGAATTATGTTATTGGGCAGTTGTTTTGCTCGGCCCAAGATGATTGGGCTTTTTATTGGTACCTGGAAGATACGAGAGGATTCGTCGAGGAAGGTTTGGTAAGGCTCAGTTCGCCACAAGTGAAGAGCCGAAATATATTTCTTAAGCACATATTAAACTTGTTTACCATAAAAAGAAATTAATATAGACTGGTAGGGATGAAAGTCGGATGGATCGGATCGAAATTAGTTTTTTCAGAAAATTTTCGAAAGTACAAAATTAATTCCAATTCCAAAATTTTATGAATTTAAAAACATTCATTCCAATTCCAAAAAGAGCCGGAAATTTCGGAATTTCGGAAAAATTCGAAAATCACATAAGTATTAAAATTTCAAAATTAGCATAAATTTTCTGAAAATTTAATAATTTCCAAAAATAAAAAATAAATTAAATATGTCAAAATCCTAAAACAAAACTTAAATTAAATATTTGTTTCAGAAAACAAAAAATAAGTGTTATATAATATATATTTTTTATAGGTGTATTTTTCGGAAAATAATATGTTTTTCGGAATTAATTTTGAAAATTGAATCGGATTCGAAATCGAAACTTTTCGGATAGAATCATGTGGAAATTCCCAACTTGCACTGTACAGTAGTTATTAATTTTTTTTTTCTTGTATTAAAATTAATAAATAAAAAAATAAAATTTTGTGGGGCCCTTAAAAATGTGGGACCCGTGCCGTTGCCATAGTCGCTACTTTCTTTTTGACGCTAAGCGAAAGTCGCATTTAATTGGAGGTTCAGGCTTCAGCCAAAAGCCCCAACTGTCATTTCTCTTAAAACCCTACTCATCTGAGGCTGGCGCTCTCGACACGAATCAAAAATGGCTTCCTTCATATCAGAAACCATCCCAAAATTCACGGCCGAAACCCTAAAATTCGCTGCTAAACAATCCGAAGCCTGCCGCGTTATCCCCCTCCGCCTCCGCCGCGCCATCAAGAAGTACATCCGAGGTATATAAAATCAAACAAAAAAACACACAATGCCGAATAGTAGTTGTACCACTCTGCATTTCATCAATCATGTCAAATTACTTTTCCTTCAAATTTTAATTCATCTCTCTACAAATGAAAACGAGAACGAAATGTTCGTTCATCTGTTTATTTCAAAAATTCCGAACAAAAACATGTTGTAGAAATTTGATTTAGTAGTGTTTTTTTTTCCTTTATTCTGTATGCGTAGAGCAAGATGTTACGAATATGAGGAGAAATGTGTTGAGCCTGTGTCGATCGTTCAACATTTCAAAAAAAATTCCAAACAAAAACATGATGTAGAAATTTGATTATTAGTGTTTTTTTTTTTTCATTTATTCTGCTGCGTAGAGCAAGATGTTACGGATATGAGGAGAAATGTGTTGAGCCTGTGTCGATCGTTCAACGATATAAAGGAAGCGAACTTGCTACTACCGAGCTCGACCTCAAAGGAGCTTGTGGAAGATCCACTTAAGGCCATGGAAAGCTCACAGAGGTGGAAACTCAGCACTTCTTATCGCGATGTTGGTCTTAAGTACCAAGAAGAACAGGCTGTTGCTTATGTCGCTGCTCGTATGCCAGCTGTCTACTCTGCTCTCTATCGAGTCCTCAGTGAGGTATAAAAGTTGTGTTGTTGCTTACATTTCTCTTATTGTGGTTGTATGTTCGAATGTACTTAATCCAGGTAAATGATGTTGGAGAAATAATTTATATTGCTAAACTGGTTGTATTTGGTAAAATATGTTCCTTGGAGAAAATAAACGCTTTAGCTTCGAATCAAATTTAAGTTGGTAACTTTATCTTGAATAGGTGGAGAATTATAATTCATTATTAAAATTTGGTGATAGAGAAGGGGATGTTTTATTTGTGGAGATGAATTTAATAGGTGAGAAGAAGAGTTCCCGATTTTACTCCAGCTAAAGTACTTGACTTTGGGGCAGGGACTAGTTCAGCATTATGGTGAGCCTGTTGGTTCCGTTTTCTGGTTATTCGGAGTAAATATTTATATGTATAACGAGCGCATTGGTTTTATATTTACCAACATTAACGTCTGTGCAATTTGGTAGGGCGATGATGGAGGTGTGGCCTGGTTCTGTGGAGCGTATTAATTTGGTGGAGCCATCACAATCAATGCAAAGAGCAGGACAGAGTCTATTTAAAGGTAACATACATAGGGTTCTTGGTCTTTTGAATTTCATTTGCAATCTTCTTAACGAGCTGTACTTTTGTACGTCAGCTCTTCTGAATGTGAACTTTTGCCTATACTGTACGTGTTAGTAAATTGATTTACTTAGCTATATGTCAATTTTTAGGCCCTTTCTACCTTGAACTCGACAGTATTTACATATTCTATTTGGTAATTCGACCAACACTGATAATGAATGTTATAAAATTTACTATGTTTTCTTTGGAGCACCATATTGTTATGTAAGAATGTTGATGCCATGCACTTAACATTCTTATGGGAATCATGCATTGTACCCTTTTTTTTGGATATACTTGAAGTACCTCTGAGTTGTGTATTGGCTTATAAATGTAGATTTAAAAAAATTGCCGCTAGTTCAAAGCTACAATAGCATCCAATCATTGAGTAAGCATATCAACAAGTCTGGCAGAAGACATGATCTTGTCATTGCTGTGAGCATCTTTCTTACAGTCTTATGTATTGGTTTTTTTTGGTTATTTATTGCTAGATAGTAGATTTTCAGTTACATCTAGTTATATAAACTTTATGGTCTAATGTTAAAATGTTTTTTTTTCTTCTATTTGGTGAAGTCATACGTCCTTGGAGAGGTACCATCATTACAGGACAGAATTACTCTTGTGCGCCAGCTGTGGGATCTTACAGACGACATCTTGGTAACGTTTGAAACGACGAGTTATTTCTCTTGTGGCTCATTGCTTAACTTTCGGATAAATTATTTAATGTGGATAGTGTTTAATCTCCTTTATGTTCACTTCATCTGCTCATCTTTATTTAGCATGTCCTCTGGTCTATCTATCCGAAATTAAGAATGTAGAAGGCTGGAGTGGTGTTTTAATTATGAAGACTGCTCATAACAACAGGGGAGATATATTGTTCACAAATTTGAGTTAGTCTTTTGTAGTTTTTGGTTGAAATTAAGTGAATAAGTACATGGTTGAAATATTAATGATGTGTCGAATTTTAGTTCAGTCAAGAAATTTATCAAATTGTTTATAGTTGGCGATAAGTAAAACAATAATGATTTGTAAGCCAAAAGGATAAAAAAAAAGTTAGTGAAGTTTCCATGTTCCAGAATCTGAAACTTCACACTTCGCCATAATTATAAGATTATAAGTGAATCAGTACACAATTGAAACGTGAATGATGCTTTTAGAATTGAAGTTCAAAAAATAAATTATGGAATGAGAATCAGGTTTTGGCCTTAAATTTAGTTTCTTAACCTAGTTTCTCCTCTGCTTTCCCATAACATTAGTGTATTGTACACTAAAGTCTCTTATTCCTGTGAACCGATAGGATTTTGTGAGAACTTATTTTTTACTCATCTAGTTTCATTTTCCTGCTACGATTTCAGGTTTTGGTCGAGCCTGGATCACCACAAGGATCAAATATTATATCTCAAATGCGGTCGCACATCTTATGGATGGAGAATAGGGTAACATCATGTTTTGTTTTGTGGATTCCTCTCTCTGTTGTTTATAATGTAAACTGAAAGTAGATTTTGTAATTCTCAGAGAACACGCAAGTTGCAGAATGCAGCCAATAAAGCCTCTACGGAATTGGTGCCTCTCAAAACTGGTGCTTTTGTAGTTGCTCCTGTAAGTGACGGATATATCTTATACTCTTCTTTCGTAATCTCCATTTTAATTTCTATGTAGTTGAGTTTGTATTTTGATGAACAAAAGAGTACAACTGAAAAAAAAACACCATGGTTTTGTTGCAGTGTCCCCATGATGGACCATGTCCATTGCAGAATACAAACAAATACTGTCATTTTGTTCAGCGTTTGCAGAGGACATCATCTCAGCGTGTATATAAGGTTTGTCCTAAAACCGGATTTTGCTCGTACCACTTGTGTGATATTTAGTTTTGAATGACTTTTGAGAAATGAAATGAAAAATGTGTGGTTGTGGGGTTTGTAATTGAGACATTTGGCGTACATAATTAAGTTATTTCTGGTTAAAGACATATATCTCCTTCATTGATGTGCTCGATTTAATTACAGAGTTGAGATTCTGTTTTAGGAGTGATCTCTCGAGGTCTTTCCAGAGAGAGAGGGAATAATAGGGTGCTAGCACACTTGAACTTATTAAGAATAGTTCTCCAAGCCCCTATAATGACGTAAGCAATTTCAATAATATTCTTGAACAGCCAAAATGATTATCACTTAAAACCAAAAAAATAAAAAAAAGGAATTAAAGTTTGGAACTAGGATCTCGTTGCTTCCCCCACATCAATTTAGAACTTATTTTTCTGTTGTTTCATATTTTGTATTACATCAGTTCCATTACTTTGTCAGTTTTAAGTTGTTTACTGCATATGAGTGCCTCTAGAATTGTTAGATGTATACGGGTATTTTTCTTTATATGAAACATGTTATATAGTTCAGCGCACTTGCTGTTTATGAATTTGATTTAGTGGTATTCTTAGTTGTTAGTGTAATAATGCCTGAACTCATTTCACAAATTATATAGTGAAGTTGGATGTGCTTTCAAGTCAATTACCACACGGACATTAATATTACCATCGAACTTATGCCCGAGTGTCTCTGCAGAATCTAGTTAATTTTTTGTTCTTTAGTTAATTATATGGAAACCAAATTGACTCGTCAAGAAATATTTTAATCTGATGAGAATTTTCTCTTCTTGAGCTAGCAAATAAATAATTATTTTTGCTGATTTTTCTTATAGTTTTTCTATGCCTTAAATCCTATCTGATCCGCGATCAAGCAGATTTACATATTATTACTGATTTATTTTATTTAAAGCTGTGGATGTGAAAGTGTTGTAATTTGTTATCGTTGTCAATTTTCGTCAGCGGACCAAGGGCCCTTTACGTGGCTATGAAGATGAAAAATTCTCCTATGTTGCTTTCAGACGAGGAACAAGACCAAGGTTAGTGTAGCAAGTTTTATAACTCGCTTGTTTTTTTCTTTATTCAGCTAACAAATTAGCGCACTATTAATCTGTCTACTATTGCTGCATCCATTACAACATAGGCCCGAAGTATTACGTGTAAATAGTCTTTGCAAGGAATGACTGTCATGATTCAGATTTATGTTACAGCTCTGGATTCGTAGTACAATAAAACCTCGTTTGGTTATAAGATTAGCCAAGATAAAATTAAATAATCTAATGAAACCCAATTTTGTATTATTGGACCTTGGAAAATCCAATAAAAAGCATGCCTAAAAGGCAAGATAAGGTATGATAACATAATATTTGCGGGGTCGACCCGGCAAGATATTGGGGATACCAAACATCCGTCCCATTATTTAGTTAAGCATGGCTAATCACCCCAACCAAGCGAGGCCTAAGATGTTAAGCATATGGGGCATGAAATAGTTTTTCAATTGTTATCTTACAAGTAACAGTTTTGAAATCTTTGTATGAATGGTTAATTGCCCTATTCAGGATTTAGAAACGAGAGAAATCGTTTTTCAATTTCCATATATAGTGAAAATATGCTTCCAATTATCTGCTGCTTATAACTGGAACTAGGTCAATAACTTGTTAATTTTCTTGTTTCAAAATTCAACTCATATGCCGAAACCTCCACTTGAATCACTAATTATTTTCTTGAGCAGAGAACCTTGGCCGCTTGATGGTATGAAGTTCGACACATTAAAGGAGATGCATGCTAAACGAATACCAGAAAATTATGATATTGACGTCGGTGAGTGTCCGTATTTAAATTTTGTACAGCAAAATATTACATTGGCACTAGTTTCCCCTCAGTGAAAATCCTGCAATATCGATTCATTCTTTTTCAATTTTCTCCACTCGATAATGTGACTTAGATTCTTGTTAATTATGTTGAATTAACATTAAATTTATTGTCAGAGTCTCAATTTGAGAGGGGAGAAGTTCAATTATTGGCAGAGAGCCAACTTGGGAGCGACGAAGTGCAGGTTGATCAGTCTGAAGAAGAAGAAAAACAAAAAGATGATCGCATTAAACGTAAACGATATGAATCTGATTGCTCAGAAACAGAGGAAGAAACTGATAATGATAATGCAGACGAAGGAATCGAAGAAAAAGAAGAAGAAGAAGAAGAAGAAAGTCCAAGTGCTGATCTAGGGAGTGGGTGGGGAAGAATAATATATATGCCTTTGAGGAGGGGCAAAAGAGTCGAATTGGATGTTTGCAGATCCACTAATGAAGAAGGCACAGAGGGCTCGTTCGACCGTGTTGTCATTACAAAGAGCAAGAGTCCTGCATTGCACCATCAGGCTCGGAGGTCGCTTTGGGGGGATTTGTGGCCACTTAGGAGTGGGAGAAATTCCAAATTTTATATGTAAAATGATATCTCGTAAATTCTTGATTAGAAGAAAGAGTTCACACGTAGTGTGTGCTCGCTCGCCTTTTAGCGTTTGTACTGAATTTGAGACGTGTTTGTACTTCACTAATCGCAGATAAATATAAGTACTAATTGATCGATGTGGACACAATTAGGGCTGGAAATTGAATCCAACGACTCCATACTCGTTCATCAAAAGTTGGGTTGGAGTTTTGACATAGTTCGATAACATAATGGATTGTGTCTGAATTCATATTTTCATTCGATTAGAAAAAATATCCAAACTGGTGAGAAAAATAAAATTCTTCGAGCTCGATTTGATGGACGGAAAATGCAATTAAACAATTTGAAGAAATTAGTGCATAAGCCAACTCATGTATTTGTATTTTTCATCTTTGATTTATACGAAATCATATGCATATATGTGATGGCTTAATCGTACTTTGCACCCTTAAAAAAATTAATACCATTTTGTACCGTTGAAACACAATAATCATTTACAATGCACCATAAATTGCATAATTAAACTTATTGAGACCAAATTTTGTTCTAATTGACCTTTTTAATTTTCAGGGTGCAAAATAACAAATTAAATTGCCTTTTTTTTTTCTACCTCCAACATAATTTTGAGCATATTTGCAAAAAAAAAAAAAAATTCTCACACCGAATTACTTAAAAACTATATGTTCTAAAAAAAAATATTTTTTTGTCACTAAATTTATTTAATTGATGGATCTTTTATTGGAATTGGTGAAGATATTTAGTAGAAATCACTGGAAGAAAAAAAGATAACTAGATGAAATTTAAAATGTAGCACATGAACAAACCCGGTCTATTATATGCTTACACCGGATAAAATACTCCGAATAGATCTTTATCATTTATATACATATAAACACACACACACATTGATGTGTGTAGATCAACGGTAAAAAAAGCACTCTAATCTTAACTGTACCATATAAATAACCAAGAAACCTCATCATATTATTGGTGGTGTGTATTAATTCCGAGTGTGTGGGGATCGTACGTCACATGGGCAAATTGTCTGAGATTTGCTTTAGATATGATATGAGATAGTCGCATGCACGATGCACGTGGCCTGGTCTCTTCCACTCTTCCTCAATTAATACAGCAACAGTATAATATAAATAATTTTCAGACACCCCCAACAACCCTAAATAAAGTAATTATTATTTATTATTTTAAATTTAATTATTTTGATTAGCATATCCTTTAGAATCTTTCGTGGTCGCAAATTTAGCTTTGCTCAAAAGATTTGAATCATTGCTTGAAAAATTTTCTGTTGCAATAATCATTAATTAAAGAAATGTTTTATTGCAATTATTGGGTTCACCTGGATATTCGGGTAACGTTTTGCACATGTCTACTATACTATACATTCTCCCCTTTAAAATAGGTGATAATACATTACTAGGTTTAGTTTTCTATTATGGGGAAAAAGAAAAGCTTTTTATGGAAATATTAATGGGAATAATAATATTAATTGGATTGGTTATAATCATATTGTTTGTGATAATATAATGTAATTTGTAAATATTTTTGATTAAATAGTAGAAAAAACCATTTAGTAAAAAAAAAAATCACAATATTTTTTAATAATTATTTATATTTAGGATAATATTGTTTAGATCATAAATATAATTAAAAAATGGCGAATGACAAAGAGGGACGTGACGAGTTTAGGAAGACAAAAAAAAGTCTTCCAAATAAACTACTCTCATGTCTTTTGTCTAAAATACTCTCCATAATATATTTTTTATCAATTTCATCCATTATACTCTAACTTCCTCAATATTACACATTGACCCCGGATTTAAACAAATATATCACGTTAACCCCATTTTAATAATTTTTTGAAAAAATAATTTTTGTTTTCCGGCCAGATTCCGACGTTGACTTTTTTTCTTTTTTGAATTTTTTTCCAGCCGGTCAACCACTATTGACTTTTTCTTTTTTTTTGAATTAAAATTTTTTTTTAATTAATATTACTAGCTTGACTGCCCTGTTGGAGACAATAATTTAACTTTTAATGGTAAATTACACCATAAAAATGTAGTGGAAATTCAGGAAGATGCCTTTGAATATTCAACGGACATCAAACTTTTTCTTCATTTTTCTTTTTTTTTTTTATTATTTTATTTTAGAGAAAAATTGTACCATAAAATAAACAAACGATGGCTTGTTTTCCAGGGCCCTGCAGGCACAGTGTTTTTGTTTTATGCCCCCCCCAAACAAGTGGGAACAAATATCCTTCCACACATCACATGCTAGTACTATTTTATTTTTGTTGTCATTAAATTATTTCACTTTCTAGTACAATAAATATTTTCCTTCTCAAATTATATATTTTTTCTTTTAATGTGAGCCGTTCACTTATTTTTTGGACACGACAAATCTCTTTAAACTCAAGATGTTACATTTGACGAACGTTATTCATCACCAGCAACAGGATTTTAAGTCCTCACGGGTCGAATGTATTAAAAGAAATTACGACAGATGCCGACAATGCCTTCCTTTATAAAAAATAATTCTAAACTTTTATATAAAATAACAGGAAGTTGAGAGATGTTGTGCTGACTCCGTCACTTACTACATTTACCATACCCGATTATATAGACTATGGATATTTTACAAACATCGATTTTTAGCATTTTTTATACTCACTTGAGCCAATTAACGTTTTGAATGTTTGTTACGTGACGCAATACTTACCGGTGCTTCTATATCGGGCTATAATCTTGTATTTTAAATTTATTTATTTATTTATTAGCAATTTAGCATTTAGATCCAGAAAATTAGTAGATTTGAGAAATTTTTTTACCGGGTGAAATTCATTTTAATTAATTTGCACAATATGACAAATTTTCCCCTTATAAATAAAAGAATGACTTAATTAATATTTTTTTAACATGATTATTTAATTAATATTAATATTCCTACCCATGGATTCAGGTGTATAGAGGTGTTTGCATGATTATTACCTTTATTACAATTAAAAATAAAATAAAAAAGGATGAATTATAATGCCACCAAAAGCATGAGCATCCTTAATAATGCATAGAGGTCCAATAAAAAGACAAGTTTGTGACTTTAGTCCAAGAAAAAGTAGCATCATTGACAAACTCTTTTGTCATAATTTCAACAATATATACCTAAGCCGCCACCCTACCCCACTCATTATTAATAATAATAATAATAATAATTATTATTATTATTATTATTATTAAAATAATTATTATGATAGTAATTATTATTATTATTATTATTATTATTATTATTATTATTATTATTATTATTATTATTATTATTATTATTATTATATGAAAAGGGTGGATTTAAAAAGTTATACTTAGATGTAAGATCACATTTAAGTTTTGAATTCATTTTCAACTAATCAATTAGTTGAAATATTTTCAATCTTTTATTCATCCCACTACAATTAAGTTTCTCCTAATAGGTGTCTAGTTGGTCGAGTAAGGAGAACGCAGTGTTTAGTGGCACGAGTTCAATCCTATATTAACACTTTTTAGGTCTAGTTCATCGCACAAAACTTGTTTGGTGCGTGCAGTTTACAAATTTCTTGTTCGTTATATATAGGAATTTTCATCAAGGTACTACAGTTCTTCCTTTTACTTTCTACCCTTTATAATTTGATAAAACACGAAACATGAAAGTTGTATTCCTTTATCTTTGCTTTCCAGAGGCTCTTAAATTGAATCAATAGGACATCGTATGAGTGGGTTACGGTCAGAATAGTGGGCACTGTCAAAATTATTTTATTTTCCCAAGTTTATTTTCCTTCCGAATTTTCACTTTTTACCGATTATTCATCCATTTAATTCACCTATAAAATCACTAAGAAAATAAAAATTACAAAACTTGTAAAAATAACCAAAAAGAAAAGAAAAAGCAATAATCAAAAAATAAAAATTATAAAACATGGTGCAAATCAAGAACTGAACATGCATTCGGTAACAATGTATAAGTCAATAACAATAAATATATTATAATGAACAGAAAAAATAGAATTAAATACACTTTGCACACTTGAAGTATACTCTACATAACACTTACCCCATGAAGTATCATTTGTAACACTTATCCCCTCAACATCAATTATTTTATATTTTTTTTTAAATTTAAAAACTAATAAACATAGCAATCTAATAATTATTGGATCATAAAAAAATGATAAGTAACTAAAAAAATTAAATTATTGAAAAAAAAAAATTAAAAGTAATATATGTAGTATAATAATTAATGGAAATATAATTTACGAAATTAATGAACTAAAATATATTTGAATACATAAGATTACTATTAGTTATGTATTGATTTCTTAAAATTTATCGATATGAAGATATTTGATTACTTGTTTCAATAACAATTAGATGTTATTTATTAAATATGTACGCAACACATGATAATATTTTTAAATTTTTAAATATTGCATTTTCAATAGATATTTTTATATGTATAATTTAATTATTCTTTTAGTTATTTTCTTAAATTAAGAAGAAAATTTTAATATATTAAAATTTAAAATACAAATAAATTGAGCTTGAGGAGTAAGTATTACAAATTATATTTTAGAGATTAATTCTAATCTGTATTTAAGCAAAAAAATAAATCACATGTTTTGATTCTCTATTATTAATTAATTAATTTTTTTTTTTATTGGGACTGCACAAACCTTATCTCCGCCTTTTCACGCTCTCCTAAACGATACGTTGTTTCGTTTTGAATGTACACGACTACACGTTTTATATTCAATATATTTAATTAATTAATTAATAATTAATTAATAAATTAATTAATTAAACAATAAACAGAAAATAATAATAATTTTGAATCCAAACAAATCTGCCTTAAATCTATCGAAAACATTGCCAGTTAAGAAGCATGGGACAATGAACTGCCTTTAGCAATAAATTACTGAGGTTGGTATTTAAATATTATCAACTTGAACGTGTTTATTACTACCATAATTGCACAACAGGACCACAACTGCCAGTTATTTAAAATTCTAGCACTCTTTAATGTTGAATTCATAAAAATTGGTCCTATTTTTTTTTTCATTTGTGAGATAATTTAATTTTTTTCTAAATAAAAAAAATGTTATTTCTCTTTCTGCATATTAATTTTGTTTCCTCTTTTTTTTTTTTTTTTTTTTGCTTTCTTAAAACTCCTTACTTATATGATTATAATATAATTTGGAAGGCCATAGAATATGCTTGTGGTTGAAAATTAAAACAAATTGTATTATTTTATATGTTCTACTTAAGATGGATAGTTAAAAGGTATTTATCGGTTCAAAACAATTAACAACTCAAAAAAAACCTACAATTCTCAAATTTAAACTAATTCCAAACATACATATTATGCCATACTGCCGGTACGACATTATCGTTCATTATTCTGAAATGTTAAACGTCGTTTCAATTTTACTAATACCGTTATGACTTCGAAATTGAATTTGATATATTTCTTGTTTGATTTTGGCATCTAATTTTGTTGATTCACGTCGGATCAGAAAACCAACTCAAAAAACTAAAAAAATGATCGAAATTGCATTTAAAGTCGAAACAAATATTATTAAAGCTCGGACAACATTTATCAGATCCCTTCATCATTTGATAACAATTGACAACAAATCAAAAAAATACAAAGGCCACACTTCTTAGTTAGATTTACACTAAAACAAGAATATCCTTTTTTTATCCCTTTTTTTTTCAAGAATCTACTAATTATGAAAGCAGCCGATTAAAGATACAACACGTGGCACCCACCATCAACTGAGGAAAATATATTCAATTGGAATTTATTATGATATTTTACCTACTAGGTAGCATTTAACGAGCCAACGCCTAACTAATTAATTTATGATCTAGAAGATATTTGAGGTTTAATCATGTACGATGATTTGCCTATTTTAATAATTACTCTTTTTAATGTATGCTTTTCCTAGTTTTGTTTTTTAGGGACTTTTCGTATACTTTCTTGATTTCTTACCATTGCTTTTGATATATATATATATTCATAAAATGAAGACTTCACAAAATTTATAAGAACTTTTGATTAGTTTTTCACATTACTAAACTTACAACAACTTAATTTTGTCAAACATATATAATTGCTATATATAACTTATATATGTATGTATTCAATCATAACTTAGTATTAGTTGATGTTAGAGGTGTAAATGAGTTGAGACGGTTCGTGAGTTCGGTGAATCAGTTCGACAAAAGCTCGAACTCAAGCTTAAATTTTCCGTGCTCGAACTTTCTGATGAGTTGAATCCGATCTTATTTTTAGTTGTTTCTGATGAGTCGAACCCGACCTTATTTTAAATATAATCAATAATAAAGTAAATAATATATTCATATAAATAAATAAATTACAGGTCGTTTTTTTATTTCAATTTTTGTGTTATAATTTATAATAATAAAATTATAATAATATTAATGAAAATAAAACTCAAAGAGCTCGAACTAGCCAAAATAGCCAGACTTGACTCGAGCTGGGCTCGTCTATACTTTACTTGACATTTTCTCACTCACGATCTTCCTTTTATAATATTAATTAATTATTATGATCCAAATGATATCCTTTCTAAGAAATGTATAAAGAATTTGGTCCTATAAATTCTGCAAAAAAATCGTACTGAACCGAATAGTTCAGTTCAGTAAATGCTACAAATTTTTGAAGTACCGAAATTTCGATACGATTGTTTACAGTTTTACCGAATGAACATCCCTACACACATCACTTTGGTTATGTTTGTTAGCATTTTCAAATTCTTTTCACACTTCCCCCAAAATGAAAATTATTTTTCTACACTATTTTCAAAAACTTTCCCCAAAACAAATTCAAATATTTCTCTCTCTAAGAAACATGATTTGACCGCTACAGTGAAAATTGTCTTCACTAAAATACAAAATCAAATCACTTTATCTTTTAAATTCTTCTTCCAAAATACCTTTTCCCAACACCTTTCAGACATGATTTGACTTGCTACAGTACAAATTGTCTCCTCCCAAAACACAAACAAACTTTATTTAATTTTCAAATTCTTCTCCCAAAACATCTTTCCCCAAAATAAAATGGAAATGGAAGCCCAAAAGCTTACCAAACAGAGCCTTAAACTTTTGTTTTTTGTCTCAAACTTTGGTGCATTGCAAAACAAAATAAAGTCATTTAAATCAATTATTTTCAAATTATTATTGCCCCTAATAAAGATGCATAAGTATGTTCTAAAGTGTTTGTGACAACATAAGTTGGCACGAATAGTTTAATTGCAAGTGGGAATGATCTGTAAAGCATCTTATGATATTATTTTTTTGTAACGTGAAGATAGAAATATATACTTAGTCGTCGAAAAAGATTGATGGGGCTTTAAAAGGTTATATTAAATTCTTTTGGAGTTAATATTCCATTATTACAATAAAATAAAAATCAAAAAATCTGCATCAAAAATAAATTAAATAAATAAACAAATCACGTGACAACAAGGCCACCATTACCACAACCTCACAAATTCGCACGATACTAGTGTTTCTAGAATTTTGAGAGTTGGGTCTTTGGATAAATTGCAATAAACTATATATTAATATTATTGTTTATATTTAGTCCGTCAAATTATATGGAGAATTTTATGAAATAAAAACTCAAAAGCGATAATTTTATGCGTTATTTGCAAAAGCTATTAGAAACAGCTCCTGAGCTTTTTATAGTTTATAATTTGTTGTCAGGTGTTTGTAAAATCAACTTTTGTTTTTGCTTCTCTACAAAAAAGTTGCTTTAAGCTATTTTCTAGACGCATCCCTACATATATTTTTTAAAAATTAAGTATAAATAAAAAGGTAAAATTTTTGAATTTAAATTTATTCTGGAAGATTACTGGCATACATCATTAGATTTTTTAACAATAATAGTTAACATAGCATAAACTCATTTTTTTTATTGAAATCCTAACTTTTATTTTGAATTAAAAAAGTAAAAAAAAAATAATTATTGACCGATATTTGTGAGCGAAGTTTGACCCGCCTTCAAGAATTTTTTTTTAATAATAAGTAATTCATAGTTGTTTTCTAAATCAATCCTAAAAAATAAGTTCGGAAGACTGTTCCCAAACTCCTGTAAACCTAGGGATGGCAACGGGTCGGTTTTAGGCTGGGTTTGCCTAAACCCGAGACCCGACCCGTGAAAAATATATAAAATCCAGACCCGCCCCAACCTAGTTCAGCTTACACCCAAACCCGCCTCAACCCGTACCCGAATTAAACGGTTCTAACCCGCCAGGACCGTTAGACCCGTTAATATTAAAAAAAAATATTATTTTTTCACTTCCATAATATTTTGCTTCTATATTTTAACAAAATAATTTAAAAATCAAAATACTTCTACAGGTGATATAAAGTGAATAATAAAATTATATAATTAATTTTATTTAACTTCTACAATAAGTAAAATTCAAAAGACAAGACGACTAGCGGTGGTCGACAACTGATTGATTTTACTTACGAAAAATGAGATTCAAAAAAATGAAATGATAAAAAATGGGTAACTGATGATAGGCACGATGAAAATTGAAAGTTTGATAAATAAACTCATAAATTAATTTTTATATATAGATTAATTATAAAATATTCTAGGTCGGTTCCAATAAGACCTATAACCCAAACCAGAACCATCCGGTTCTGGAAACTTAAACCCTTTATCTGATCTAAAACCATTTAACTTACTCAGATCCGCCTCAAACGGGTCGGTTCCGAATCTAACATCCGGCAAACCCATACTTATTGCCATCCCTATGTAAACTTTGCCCAGAAGAAAAATTTCCTAGAGCCGCCCAAGTAATTCCTTCTAATGGTGTAAGTCACGCGCAAAAGGACGCGTCATGTGACAAGAGTCGGTATTGGTAAATTGGAGAATCATCATTTATTGTAAATGTATATTTTGAGTAAAAATCCGAGTGGACACATCAATTATAATATTTTATGCAATTCTTTTTATCTTTAAATTTTATAATTAGATGAATTCTACAAGCATTAATTCAGCTAGCTACTTATCCAATTTAATTATATGTCCCATCCCATTTAAAAAAAGAATATTACTATAAATGCTCACATTATTAGATGTTTCATAAATATAACTATTAGTCAATCAAAACTTGCACTTTAATCGAAAACTATACTTTATCTCAATTGGTGAAATGACAGAAATATTGTACAGTAGAATTTCGATAAATTAATAATTTTGCTTAAATAATAATTTCTTTCGATTTCAATTTTATAAAAATGTACTAAATTATTAGTTCGATAATTTAATATTTTACTAAATTAATAGAACTCTGCTGGCCCCAACTATATTAATTTATAGATGATTAGTTGTGCTATTCATGAAATATATAAACAAAAATATTAGAATAATAGATCAATCATGCTAAAAGTGAAAATTTAAAATAGTAAACAATTCAGAAACATTAAAATATAATAATAAATCAACAAACCAAACTGGTGGAGTTCATTTTTAGCAAAATATACTTAATTTATTGAAAAATTAGATGCTACATCTGATTATTTATGTTAGGTGACTGTTAGTGGTAGATGAAATTAAATAACATCCAACTAAAACATACATGTACATAGATGTGTGTGATTATATAAAGATCTACAATTAACTATCAATCGATGTAAATAAACTAAGGCAGCATCTAATTTCATCAATTTACTTGTACCATATTGCAAGAACAAGTAGACAAACTTGGAATTTTCAAACGTTGAACGACTTTTCCATGAAATTAGGTGAATCATAGACCATCCACTTGTAATAAATCAAATGCAACTTGATCTCTACTAAGTACTAACTTAATTTATTTATTATTTCCTTATAGCTATTCAATGTATGTAATAATTTTCTTCCAATTAGGTGGCGATAAATTCAATGTTTTTTGACGGACAAACTAAATTTGTTCAAAATTGAAGTGCGCAAAATGGTAAAGTGACTTACCATCTCGTATTTGAGATTTTTACGGGAAATTAAATGTTACATCTAGTTATTTATAGTGGGTAAATTTGAATCTTAAATCTACACATAATCGTAGACATTCAATATGTGTACTTAGTAGATAATTATTTAATCAAATCTACGGTGTAACATCTGACTTCCTCATTTTTTCCCACAATAGTTAAATAAAAAGGTGATACATAAACAAAAAAGCAAGAAAATAAGGGTAAAACAGTAAAAAAAATTAAACTCAAACATTTTTTGTTTTGATTTATTTATTTATTTATTGATTTATTTATTCTTGGTCTAGAGAAGCTGCACATACTCGTCGTAGACTTTCTCTAGCATGTTTACATCACTAGATATTGAATCGCCGGAGTGGTGGAGCAACGGCAGAAAGAACCCACCACCGCCGCCGCCGCCGCCCATAATAAAATCATCCTCCTCTCCTCCGTCGCCGCCGTAGTAATTCGCGTACTCCATCTCGAACAGCGGCGGCCACGCCACCGGCATGTACGAAACCCCATCCCCCGCCGCCGCCTCCTCCTTCTCCGGCGCCGCCGCCTCTCCGCCGCCGTCGCTGTTCGACGCCCCACTGACCAAGCTGTCGTAGCTGCTCGTCCTCGAAAACCCCGGCGAAACCCTCATCGGCTTCGGCAAATACACCTTAATCTTCGCCGGATTATTATTATTAATATTAATATTAATATTAATATCTTCACTTTTATTTGACACCTTCTCTTGGTCAACAGTCAACGCTTTCTCGCTATTACCGATTTTTTCCTCAACATCTACTACCTTCTTCTGCTTCTTTTTCTTCTTTCCGGCGACGGCTCCGGCGGCGGATTTCTTGGGTTTGGCGGCAGATTTGATGGAATCTCTAAGAGTGCTGACGTGGAGGCCGGAGTTTCTGAGTTTCTTAAGGAGGTGTGTATTCCAGTGATTCTTGATCTCATTGTCAGTTCGACCTGGCAATCTGCCGGCGATTAAGGACCATCGATTTCCGAGAAGGCCGTGTAGCCGTACGATCAAATCCTCTTCATCTTCACTTATATTCCCTCTCTTATTCCCGGCCTTAGATAGTCATCCACATCAGTCGCACTCTCCACATCTCACAGCATGTGGCCAGCTAGTTCAAAGAAACCAGAAAT
>NW_012193425.1:0-54171 GCF_000504015.1 Erythranthe guttata
CAACAGAGGGGTGTTTTTGTAATTTGGTCATACCTCAGGGGGGTGTTTGTAATTTACCCTAATAATAATAATAATAATAATAATAATAATAATAATAATAATAATAATAATAATAATAATAATAATAATAATAATAATAATAATAATAATAATAATAATAATAATAATAATAATAATAATAATAATAATAATAATAATAATAATAATAACAGTGATGAATATTACAAATTAAATGACCATAAATCATACACTTTTAATACTTAACTTTTTTCTTTATTGTTTTAAAGAAATTGGTCTGTTTACTATTAATTTTTTTTTTATTTTTTTTAGCATGTAAACCATATAATTTTTGTAGTTTGGTTGTAGATTTTGCAATATATATTTTTTGTTATGAATACTATGCAATGTCTTATGGATTTGTGTATATCGTTATTATATTAAAGTATGGCACGTAGTTTACGAAATATAGGTTTATTTTAATTTGTATTTACATTTGAATTTTAGTTTATTTAGTATTTGAATTTCATTTTAAGTTTGTTGTTATTCTCTTGTATTTATTTGAGTGTTAAAAATGGAGTAATTAAAAAAAATAGTGATTTCACGTTGCATTTCCTGGAAATTTACACGAAATGCAAGCTTGTATTTCACGTAAATTTACACGAAATGCAAGCTTGCATTTCGTGTAAATTTACACGAAATAATACAAAATTCTGAAAAATAAAGCGTTTCGTGTTGTATTGCACGAAATGGAGTGTTTCATTTCGTGCAACAGAACACGAAATAATACAAAATTCTGAAAATAAAGCGTTTCGTGTTGTATTGCACGAAATGGAGTGTTTCATTTCGTGCAACAGAACACGAAATAATACAAAATTCTGAAAAATAAAGCGTTTCGTGTTGTATTGCACGAAATGGAGTGTTTCATTTCGTGCAACAGAACACGAAATTCATAAAAATGTCGAAAATCGACAAAAAAAAACATTTTTTAATCTCAAAATCGAATTAGGTTTCATACTTCTTGATAATTATTGTGTTCTAAATGATACTATCGGACAAATTTGACGATTTGGTAAGTTTTAAAATTCGGAGGTTGAGAGGATTTCGAAAAATGTTAAAGAGTTTTTTGACAAATGAATTATTTCGCACTGTAACCGGAAAAAATTGCACTATGAATAGTAAGCCCCTTGATTATTTGATTGAGATATGATGGTAAAATGGACCCACTAAGAAAGCGAGAGAAGAGCAATCGAACCCCTGCAAATGCACCCAAAAGATGATTTACGAAACTTTTCTATTTCTTTAAGGATTTTTTTTTGTAGTAAAAAGAAAAAAAAAATTGGTTCACAAATATGTTATAAAGTAATATAAGTGATTTTATTTGTGTTTTATGTTCTTATGAATATTATAATATTTATATATAAGTATTTTTATATTCATGAAAATATGCAAAAATATTAAAAAAAAATACATATACAATTAAACCTCTATAAATAATACAGTCGGGACTAGCAAAATTCTACTAATTTAGCGAAATATTAAATTATCGAATCAATAATTTAATAGATTTTGACCGAGTCGGGACCGGAAAAAATAATTATTTAAGCGAGATTATTAATTTATAGAGGTTCTACTGTATACACAAAGTTTTAGGATATTTTTCTTTTATATTTACATATTCCTATATAATCACTAGGGTTGTCCCTTTTTTTTTTTTTTTGAAAATCACTAGGGCTGTCCCTTGGTTGGTTCGGTTAAAAACCAGCTATAAAACCAACTCAACTCATTCAACCAACTTTGGTAAATATTGGAAACCGTTATCGACCCAATTGACATGGGTTGGGTGATGGTTGAAAACCAATTTATTCGGTAGGTTGGTGGTTTGGTTGATGGATCATCCATCTAAATATTTTTTATTTTTTTTAATATTTTATTAGTTGTTACAACGTTATATCTTTTATAAATTAAATGTGACTAGTTCAACAATATTCAAATAAAAGATTCAAAACGTTACACGCATATATATTGCAATTAAACATAAATAGTTCAACAAATAACCAACCCTTATTAAGAGAGTTGGTACCTAGCCTTTACCAATAGGGTAAC
Organism: Erythranthe guttata; assembly: GCF_000504015.1. The sequence continues at coordinate 2,104 of NW_012193425.1, forward strand.
GGTCTAGGGTTCGAGTCCCCCCTCCCCTACTTCCCCTTGGACTTGAATTTACTCAAAAAAAAAAAAACAAATAATAATCGTCCAAATATTTAGGCTATATGTCTTAAAATTAAAATAGTTCAAATTAGATAATTATGTTAGATTTATTGATTTTAGGATTTTGGTCAATATTAGATAATTTAATAAATGTAATATAACATAGAAATTTGAAATTAAAAATAGTTCAAAACCGATTCAAGCACAATCCTAATAATCACTAAAATATGTTCAAAACACAAATTAAAGAAAAATATAGAAAGCCTTTGTTTGGTTTCATTTTTTCAATCCTTTTCCCATTTAAAGGTAATCTATCGGAAAATATGTTCGGATTCAAAAGTAATCATCAACATATCAATCATCACAACAAAATTCAAATTGAAATATAGCGACAGAGTCAGGATTTTATCACCGGGGGCGAAGTAAATATGCATTAAAGATTAACATAAAGAAATTAACAACAACGATAATGATTGTTCCAATATTGGCAATGCCCCCGAATTTCTTTTTAGGATTTTTATTTTTTGGACAAAATCAAAAGATAGAAAAAGAAGAACTTATGATTTTTCTTTTGAATTAATTTAGATTTTAAGTGGATTAGATAATAATAATTGAATGGACTTAATAAATATATAGGTGTAATATAGTGACTTTTTTTAATTGAGTGTGGGCTTGAGTCCGTTATTTTCTAAGGGTGGATTCGCCTCTGTTTCCAAGTCACAATCCGTAACTTCCTTATCCTACTTATTAGATCTATTTATTATTTTTCTTTATGTTCTTCAATTGAAAACACTTAATTTTAATTTTTATATAAAACTAAATTGTAAAAAATTATAAAACACAATACAAAACAATAAATTATACCTTCTCGATTAAAACTCGTTCCGATTCTATTCGATTATTACAAGTCGAAGCAATCTCAAATAAAACTTATAAATTTCAATAAATTTTCAAACAAACTTAAACACTTAACGCCATGCATTTGGCTCATCTCAGTTCATTTACACCCGTACTACTATTGTACAAGAATACATTCCCTAAAAAATATTTTTCAACATACATTAAAAGTAACACCAAACAACAGTAACCCCCGATGCAACATAGTGAGTATGAACGAGAATAAGAACAAAATTTCTAAAATTTGTTGATTTTCAATCCAATTACGAATTCAAAATTCGATTACCATTTTTTTTCCGACCAACAAAGTCATAATTGTGTATTTTATATTATAAATGATTAAAAAAAAATTAAAATTTCCGATTTCCCGCTGATTCTAATCCCAAAAAAAACCCAGTTTCTGAACACAAATTTTTATTTCAAAATTATAATTTTTTCAATTTTTTTAGAAAAAAAAAAAAAAAATTCCTTTCTCCTTTCTAAATTATTAATTTCAATCTCATCCGTTTGATTTTGACCTAAATAATGAGGCACGCGTACAAAATTTGTTAAATAAATTAACACATAAGTGGAGACAACATGTCTAAACCTAATTTATAATATCGATTTTGGGATTCAGTAATGATGTCATTATTGGACAATTAAGGGCTTTGTCTCTCTCTAACTGGGCAGAATCTTTCACCACTGGGGAAGGTGAGTCAAAAGAAAATACAATTATTCCAAGGCCTCGTTTGGTCGCCGTGATAAAATTAGTCAAGATAAGATTAAATAATATAATAAAAACTCAATTATTCCTCAGATGTCGACAGTCTTAAAAGGTAAAATAAGGCATGATAATATAATATTTACGGATCGACCGACTAAAGTTATTAGGGATACCAAACACTAACCGAAATACAATTAATTAATAATGAGTATTTTTTCCAACCAAACAAGGCCTAAGAGTCTTCTTCCATGTATTTTTAATATTTTTTTGTGTTTCTAGTTTAATTTAATTTCAAATATTTATAAGCATGCATGTGCTGTGATTCTTATTCTTATCGTTGAATATTTGCAGTCATACCAACTCACAATTTATTTATTTATTTTAGAGTACAAAACAAATATTTTCTAATACATCAAAAAGTTAATAATGTTAAATTATTAAGCAGATCGAGGTGTTACTTATTTATTTATTTATTTATTTTGTTTTTTACTGATTGCATTGGCAATTTGATATAAACAAATAAGATGGGATGCCATTGAATCGTGCACCATTATCAATATTTTCTCTCTTCTCAACTAGAACATATTTTTTTATACCAATTTTTTTTATTTAATATATATATATAAAATTTAAAAAATCAATCCTACAAATAATTGGTAATTTTCGATTGGAGTATATATATATTTCTTTGCTTGTAGGATTGGTTTTTTTTTTTTTTTTTTTTTCTTTTTTTCCTTTACCAATGACCATGTCCAACGCCCATAGAAAGTTATCAAAAAATTATCGAAAGACCGGTTACTATTGTTTTATGTACGGTCTTAGTATTGTACCATTACAAATTAAAGTACAATGTAATACCGCAGGGGTATTGTATTTCCAATCCACGATAAATTATAGATTATGTAGTTTTTTTTGGGCAAATTATTGTCACCCTCTTGAGTTATGGTTAAATTATGAAAACTTCCCTCATGTTTAAGTAATTACATTCACCTGTTTCGACTATGTATTATCCTATGAAAAAATCCCTCCAAACTTAAATTTAGGGTTGTTAAATCGGTAAAATCGAACAGAAATTTTGGTACGCCAACATTTCATACCGTTTACCGAACTGAATATACGATTTGGTTCGGTAAATAACCGAATTACATAGATTTTAGGGTAAATTACACCCACACCGGTGAGCTATGCTAAAATAACTTTAAGATCACTGTGATATCGATAATTACACTCACACCCCTAAAACATAGTTAGAAACTCTAATGGGATGATGCATTGGATACGTTATTTCGATAGAGTTCTAACGAACTATTACTTTTAGCTAGGGGTAGAGAAACATAGAGTGAGGAGGTGACATGGCTCCCCAAACATTTCTTAAATCACCCATAGCTCTTTGTTGTCTCCACTACTAGCTAAAGATAATAATCCGTTAGAACTCTATCGGAATAACGTATCCAATGTATTATCCTATTAAAGTTTCTAACTATGTTTCAGAGGGGTGAGTGTAATTATCGATACCACAGGGACCTTAAAGTTATTTTAGCATGTGTCAGAGGTGTGGGTGTAATTTACCTTAATTTTATATAAAAATATTTAAAAAGAGGGGTGGTTGTAATTACCCAAACAAAAAAGGAATTTTTTCGTAATTTGACCATACCTCAAGGATGGCCATAGTTTGGCTTTTTTTTTTTTTTTTTTTTTTTTTTTACTTTGACATGTTCTATTAAATTGTAATTTTGTTTTCGTATCATTGATTGCAAAACAGTTTTATTTTTATTTTTATTTTTATTTTGTTAGCGAAAACAAATTTTATCAAATTTTTTAACTCTATTTTTATTTGTTCTTTATGTGAATTATTCTTATTTATATACTCACATCTCCAAAGAAAATAAAATATAAGAGCAATTAGAACTATTTAGAATTGAGATTAAGTACTTTTATGTGTCATTTTTTTTCTGATCAGCAAGGCATAATCAGGTACGGCAGAGTACCACGAACCGATAACTATACAATACCAAAATAACAATATATCGAACGTTGGCATACCGCAATTTTTGGTAGGATAACAGTATGGAATCTTTCAATGCCACAATAGACTGTTTGTAAACGATATGAAGCCAAATGTTTAGTTACCGTACTTAATCCACATCATAGAGTTGAATGATTTTTTTGTCACTTCGATCAATATTAATGGATCCTACTAAATTAGGCCCAATTAATTCACTCGATGGGCCATTTCAATGTTAGGTCAAATTGATTATCATAATTAGTTAGTACTTAGGGCCTAGATAATAATACTGCAACTTAACGAGCTAATCGGCCCATTATCAAGTTGAAAGGTTGTTTTTAATTTTTTTTTTTTTTTTTTTTTAATTAACATACTTTTTACTTTATGTTGCCAAATTGAAAAATCGATATTTTCATCGAAATGAGCCAAAGAAAACACAGAAATGTATCCAAATTTTCAAGAATTACAAAGATTATCAAATTTTAAGTAGGATCAACACGAAGTAGAGTCATAAAGATTTGAATTTCTTTTATTTTTAGCTTTTTTGAGTAAAATTGAATCAACAAACATGTGTATTTCTTTTATTTTTAGTTTTTTTTTGAGTAAAATTGAATCAAAACAGATTCCAATTTTCAAACAATCATAAATATTCAAAATTTCAAATATCACTAAGATAGCAGAATATTAATGAAAGAATCACAAAAAGTCACCAATAACACAAGTATAATTATCATGAAGATTCAATCAACACACCAATTCTCAATCCAACACCAATCACAATAGATACAATAATTAAGGAGAGGGGAAAAAGTTATACATGAGCGAAACCTCTGCACTAGGGTTTCGTACGCTGCTCCGAACGAATCCTAACAAATCTATGATACCATGGTTGGGTATCCGTTCAGAGTAATTAACAAAAGAATGCATCCATAATTTAATCAACGAAAAATAATCTTCTAATTAAATACAGAAAATAGAAGGGGGAGAAAACAAATAACAGAAAATAGCACAAAACTAGAGAAAAAGCTCGCAACGAATCACACAGATTCGTGGAAAGATGAAATTCCGACGGCGACAGCTCCGACAATAGTTCGATTTTCCTGGCTCAGTCACCGTTGTCCTCGCAGTCCACGTCCAAGATCAGTTTTGGGAGCCTCAAACACTCAACGAAGCACCACACACACACTGTATAACTCGAGACTATAGGCCAAACCCTAAATCCTAAATCAAGCTAAGAACATTGTTTGTTTAACAGACAGTATGTCCAGCACATATGCAACAGTTGAGTATCATTGTACACAATTATTTGGCAATCGGGCAAATGAAAGCTCCAATTGGATCTTTATAGTAGTGAATATCAAATCCAAATAACCTCCAAGTGGTCTTGCAAATCGGTAGGTACCTGCATCAATAACATTTTTAAAAATGTGTACTCGATGTTTTAATTCAAGTACTCTTAAAACAAACTATATAGTATATATAATATTTGATAATAATATATAAGAGAGCCCCTTTTGTTACAAGAAAAGCTCATTTTTTTTATGTGAATCCGAAACTTCCTTGTGGGAAAAATCTTTGATATTGGCGATTTTCATTTAGGGTTTCGGTTCGGGCTGTAATCTCGAGATCGATGTACACTCTGTGTGGTGGTTCGTTGAGTGTTGTGGCTGCCAAAACTGATCTTGGACGTTGCCTGCGAGAGAACAAGGATATATCTTGGAAAATCGAACCATCAAGCCTTCAACTGAGCATTCGCCACCAGGGTTTCATCTTCCAACGAATCTGTGTTATTGGCCGTGGTTCATTATTTTTTCTAGTTTTGTATTATTTGTGTTTTTTTTTTTTTTTTTTTTTTTTGCCCTTTTTATTTTCATTATTTAATAAGAAGATTATTTTTCCTTGATTAAATTATGTCTATGTGATCTTTACCAACAATACTGTCGTCTTTCAAATATAAGTGATATATATATATATATATATCTATATATATATATATATATATATATATATATATATATATATATATATATATATATATATATATATATATATATGATACTTGAGGAATACATAATGCAAGCATTATACTGTTAGCACAAATAGTTTATAAAGTAATCAAGTGTTACACATGCTATAGTAGTATAGTGTATATTTTAGGAGTGTGTAAATTAAGTTTAATTTATTTAAGCCCAATTAAAGCAGCAAACCTAACTACACAGTATACACACTGACACAATCAATTCTTCCCAGTTTTAGTCCAAAGAGACGTCAATTTCAATATACTGAATCTTCTGCTGTCGTCATATGCGTACGCGTGGCGAAAATGGCACCGCGTTGTCAAAAAAAACCCCGATCAAATTATAATTCCTACACCTAAGTCATGTCCTCATTAATACAACTACTATACAATTATTACATCCATTTTCTCTCTCTACATTCTCTCTCTCTTAAATGCCCTTCACTACTATCAATTCTCCCAACTACCTACTTTTTCTTCCGTCATTAATTCTCCTCAACCCCCCCACCGGCCACCACCACCCCCCAACTTAATTTTTCTAAATATATCCCATCTTTTGAAATCTTTTACTACACACTTTTTATTTTATTTTATTTTCTTTTTTCTTTTTTCTTAATGGAGAAGAAAATTGCTGTGGCGCTACTCCTCTGTTTTGCGGTGGCGGCTGCGGCGGCGGAGGATTCGCTGGCGGTGAAGTGTTCGTCGGAGTTCACGAAGGTGACGCCGTGCCTGCCGTTCGTGACGGCGAAGGCGGCGGCGCCGAGCAAGGACTGCTGCAGCTCGGTGGAGGATCTGAAGGAAAGCGACCCGGCTTGTTTGTGCTACATAATACAGCAGATCCACAACGGCACCAACGCCGCCGTGAAGAGCATGGGCGTCCAGGAGTCGCGGCTGCTCCAGCTCCCCTCTTCCTGCAAGCTCGCTAATGCCAGCGTCGCCGAGTGCCCCAGTAACTTCTTCTTCTTCTTCTTCTTCTTCTTCTTTCACTGTGTGTTTATCTTGGTGTACTAGTGTGTGTGTTTGCATGCATAATACTGATGGTGACGTGTCTGCTGTGTGTGTGTGTGTGGTTACTTCTGCATTTTTTACCTAACGAAACAAATGTACATTGCATGTGTGTGATGGTTGGGCTATTTGGAGGGGGTATTATTTAATATAATTATTCTGTATGTCTGATAATTTTAATGCAGAATCATGGGCTTAAAATCAAATTAAATTAAATTAGTTAATTGAGCTCGAGTTCCACTTAGATTTTTATTTTTTTTTATTTTTTTTATAAAATGTTTATATATACAAGAAAGAAACACTGCCGCAACCTACAAAACCCCTAATGATATATCTGTGAATTTTGAAAATTAATTATTATTATTATTTTTTCATTTCCGATTTTAATTTCCAGCATTTTTCGACTTTCATAGTAAATTTGGATTTGCAAACTGCCTAGCAAAATCATAATCCCGTCGGATAGTTTTTTTTCTTCTTTCTTTTAGTAATCTCTTTGGAAATCAATATCTTTTTTTTTTACACACTCTGATGTGGAATTTTTTTTTTTTAATTATCGGAAGAGTAAAGCAAAATATCTCTAGTTTACACACATCAATATGGAGTTTTCTTTAATTGTTTTGCCCTACTTAATTTATTTAATTTTTTAATGTTATTTTGGCAATTTAAATTAGACAACTAATTATTTTAATATAGTGTAATATATTTTTTTATACAATTCAATTATCTATATTTAGTTTGTCTTCCTTTTTTCAATGCTACCAGTGCATTCGGTAGTATATAATAAAAATAAAACTACTACTCTAGTTCGATTCGTGTTCGGCTAGCTTTAGAAATCTACTTCATAATTTCGAGAGCTCCGTAAATTAGTTCATTAATTCCCTTACATTTGTGTTTTTAATTTAATGAAATTAATTTTATTTAATGAGCAGAGCTGCTACACTTACCACCAAACTCCTCCGATGCCGCCATCTTCACCAACAACTCCTCCACCACCGCCACCACCCCCGTGGCCACTCCGGCGACACCATCGTCCACCTCAACTGGTGACGGGTTTCGGCACAAGCCTCAACTCACAGCTGTACCTATCATCACTCTCGTCATCGCGTTATTCTTCCACGCATTTCCCACCGGTGGATCGTCGATTCTAGAAGGTTCCATCGGCTTCTAATTTTGCGTAATTTTCTTTTTTTTTTTTTGTTTTCTAGTCTTTTGGTACGGCCTTAGACCATGTACTCCATCTTGCAATTTGTGTAATTCCCACTCTTGGCTTTTTTGTTAATTAAACTACTTGGAAAACTGAATTGCATTGCATTTTGATGTGCAGGTTGCTTTTGCTATTATTATTTAGCTATTCCTTTTTTTTTTCTCTTTAAATTTAGATCCAATTTTAAGGGCATATGGACAATTTATCGAAACAAGCTGAAAATTAAAGTTTATTTCGCGAACACATCAACTTATAATTTTTTTTTTAGTGACACTTTCAAACACTTCAACTTTTATAAATTAGCAAGCTAGTACTTCGACTTTTATTCGCAATCACCAATCGTTTCATTTGTCAAAAGGTTTTGCGAAGTACGATAGTGTGGTGTCATTATACACAAGTTCGAAATCCTTTGCCAATTAATGTTCTGTAGGTCGAGCTCGTTTTGTGTGAGAGAGAGAGAGAGAGAGGGGAGAGGGGCTGGTTTTAAGGGATTTTAAGATTATAATTACACCTTACTCAAAAAAAGAAAAAAATTATAATTACACCAAATGTTATGCATCATTGGGGAGTTAGACACTTAATTTTCTTATTTGGATAATTTTCTTCGTTTGAAATTATTTATCATTTTAGAATTTTAATAAAGCATAATGTTTTTCAATTTTGACCTTTATTATTTTTCATTAATTGGAAGATAATTAGTCGAGAAGCAATTAGTGCCACTGCCAAAGGTATTTTAGTGATTTGTTTTGTCTTTTGTTGTCAACATACATATTTAATTTGTTAATTTTTTTAATTGGTGCGCAACAATCTAAAATAACTATTAAAATGAGAATGGAGTGGTAAATTTAGATTTTCAAATTTTCACAACAATTGAGTATTTAATCCCCTTTTGCACTATTGAAATATAGCATTTTGGCACTTTGTATCCTCGAAACCAATTAATAGGGAGTGGTGTTGTATCCACCCCAAATTATCTCAATTTACGATCAAATTAATATAAAATATCATAAATATCCTTCAATTTTTTATCCACCACCCTCCCTTATATTTGTTTAATCCTCCTTTTTTTTAAGATGTTTTTTTTTCTTTTTTTACCAACGAAATATTTAGTATTCCAACGGTTCCTACTGTAACATTTGTAGCTAAATTTCTAACGGAGCCGTTAGAAATTTTAAAAGAATATGAAAATATTAATATTATAATTTTTTTTATTCTCATCTGATTTAAAATTAATAAATACTAATAATATAAATCATAAATAAAATAATACGCATAGAGAATAAAATTATTCTATTAGAATAGAAATTTATTACAAAATATATTTATTTCTCCATCATTCACACAAAAAGTTCAATCATAAGTACAAAAAATATCCATGAACTATCAGCAATATTACAATATTATTGTTTTCACTATTTCCTAGCATTCATACACATTAACAGAAGTATCTTAAAGATCCATGTACCCAAATCCTTCATGATGTCAAGAATGCTCTTCAAGGCACGAGCAATGAGTTCATTATATTATCATCACCCTCAGTTATTGTCTTTTTTAATCCACCGAAAATAACGATATCAAAAATCTCTGAATTTTTTTTACAATTTATTTCTACACAAGCGTTCTTAATTAATTTTTTCGAGAACGTTTACTTCTACTCTTTTTGACATTCGGGTATTTTTTTTCTGACGAAAGTATCGTTCACTTAAGGTGCAAATGATGAAATTTTGTGGTAAATATTCTAGTGAAAAATGGTGAAGTATTTTTGTGAATATTCTAATTATATAGTTTGGTGGTGGATAGTTTATGATTTTGTACAAATTTTGGGTGAAGGAGACAGAAAAGGGTAAAACATGTAAAATAAGATATTTTGAGGCTGGAAATAGCACGTTTATTAATAGTACTTTACACCGTCGAAATACAATAAATCACACATAACTAATAAAGTTAATTTAATATTTCAGTAGTATTTTTTTCGGATATATGCCAAATGTCAAATCATTTTTTTTATTTATCAATCATTTTGTAGTTATAAATTGCAAAAATAATAATACATCAAATCAACGTATTTAAAAATTAATACTTTTTATCGGAAACAAAATATTTTTAAACAAAATTAATTTTTAATTAATTAATATAAAATAAAAATAAACAAAGTTCGAAAAAAAATCGAAAAAAATTAAAAATTAATTTTTAATTAATGTATAAATATTTATAATAATATTTTCGCTAAATTGGTAACTCATCGACCCAACCGTATATTTCAGGTTGGTAAATGGGGAAAGCTTGTCGTACCCAAATATTTTTTTTTTCCGATAAAAAGTATTAATTTAAAAATACGTTGATTTGATGTATTATTATTTTTTGCAATTATAACTACAAAATGATTGATGAATAAAAACAAATGATTTGACATCCTAAAAAAATATTAAAATTATTAAATTACCTTTACTAGCTTTGAAAATTCATTTGGGGTGCATTATGCATTATTTATTGTGTTTCGATGGTGAAAATTGCTATTAATTAGTTTCGAGGGTGCAAAGTGTCAAAAAGCTACATTTCAAGAGTATAAAGTGAAATTAAGCCATTGTAGATTGGTTGGATATTTTTGGATATATTTGAAGATAAAATGGGGCTTCCAATAAATAAGTAAAACTAATTAAAAATAAGGGCGAATGACAAAAAGGCCCATCACATGGGACTTAAATTCATTTTGGTCCACAAAAAAAAATAGTCTATCAATTAAACCCATCCCCATGTCTTTAGGGCATCTTTGGTTGGGTGGTTTGGATAGATAGCTATGGATGGGATATGGTATACTGGGACTAAATTGTTGATTCACAGTGAGTGATCCATTATTTGGTTGGAGTTATAAGGAAGAAACTAATAATACCTGCACTAACAATATCATGGTTTGTTTGGGTGATAACACTGTTTTATACGGGTTTTTGAGGTAAATTACTGGTTTGCCCTTATAATACTTTTTTTTCATTAATCGATTCTCTCCTCTTATTGACCAATACTTCTCCCTCTTCTTCATTATGTAGATACAATTTTCTGCGAAAGAAAACCCTAAATTCTCCTATAATTTATTTATTTATTATTTTTTTTTCTTAAACTAGATTATTGTGAGCGGGTGTAATTCATATCTGGTAATGAGCTACAACTGTATGTAAAATTCTCACTGTTCATAATACATGTTGAGCAAAGCAACAAAAATTACCACAATATAATAAAAAGAAGAAAAAAAATCCTCAAATTGAATTCAATAATAAAAACCCGAATTCGGACAGAAATGTAAGAAAACATTACTTTCATAGTTTAGCATTCACTTTTCGTTCAATCATGAAACAAGCAGAAATTAAACAAGACTATCAACATTAAATTAAAACAAAAAGAAAGGGACAATTAAATTAAAACAAGAAATGAAACAAGAGAGCAAGAGTGTTGGGTTATCTTGGGATCTTGAGAATGGCGGACAATCTTTGTTTTTCAGCCATCTTTAACGAAGCTGAGCGAACAAACTAATTTGTAGGACAAATCAACTTGTTAAGCAAAATGAAACCCATATTCAATTGTAATCTTGAAATCTATAAAAGACCTTCGAAATTTGACTTTAGCACCAGAAGGAAGAAAATAATTGAAGATTCGAACGAAATTGAAAGGTATGATTTTTACCTGGAAAAAAATTATGGCAGAGAATGAAAGGGGAAGATGAAGATTATTCAGTATTTATACCTATTAATTTCGTAATTGTGGTATTTTTTAAGGATATTTTCGATATTTCACATAGGTTACATTATGGGATTGAGTGTGTGATAATTAGTCAAGCCAATTTTGGCTTGACTAATAATAATTCGATTGGGGGATTAAATCTGTGGGCCCAACTATCAAGGATGGTAAATCAACTAAACCAAACGTTGTACAAATCGGTACAACCTATCCCATCCCTTGTTATACCCCCAACCAAAGATGCCCTTAGTCTAAAATACCTCCATAATATAATTCTTATCAATTTCATCCATTATGCTCTAACTTTTTTAATATTGCACATTGACCCCAGATTTAAACAAATATATCACATTAACCCCCAAAAAAATTGTTTTTTCAGAAAATAATTTATTTTATGAATTTTTTTTTTCCGGCCAGATTTCGGCGTTGACTTTTTTTTTTTGAATTTTTTTTTTCTTAGAAAAAAATATTTTAATTAATATTACTGTCATAGCTACTAAATTACTGTCTCAGACAAACAGTAACATTACTGTTTGGCATAGTAATATTATGAATATTATTTTCCCGAACAGTAATATTAATTAAAAAAATTAAAAAAAAAAGTCAATTAACAGTTAAATTACTGTCTCCGACAGTTAAATAACTGCAGGAGACAGTAATTTAGCAACGAATACAATAATATTAATTAGAAATATTTTTTTTAAGAATAAAAAAGTCAATTAACAGTTAAATTACTGTCTCCGACAATTAAATAACTGTTGGAGACATAATTTAGCAACGAATACAGTAATATAATATTAATTAAAGATATTTTTTTAAAGAATAAAAAAGTCAATTAACAGTCAAATTACTGTCTCCGACAGTTAAATAACTGCTGGAGACAGTAATTTAGCAACAAATATAGTAATATTAATTAAAATATTAAAAAAAAAGTCAATTAACAGTTAAATTACTGTCTCCGACAGTTAAATAACTGCCGGAGACAGTAATTTAGCAGCCAAGACAGTAATATTAATTAAAATATTTTTGAAGAAAAAAAAATTAATTTACAGTTAAATTATTGTTTCCGACAGTTAAATAACTGGCGGAGACAGTAATTTAACAGCCAAGACAATAATATTAATTAAAATATTAAAAAAAAACAAAATTATAAAAAAAAAAAAAAAGTCAACGCCGGAGACCGGCGGTCAAGAGCGGCTGACCGACGTTCTCCGGTGGTGGCGGGTCAAAATTGAAATTATGTTAAAATTGGTTAATTGATGAAATTGGGTTAAATTGGGGTGTAAATCATGAAATTGAAGTTGAATTGTGGATAATTTTAGTATATATAAAAGGATTTTCCTTATTTGCAAATAAGTTTGAATGAACTGGATTTATTTGAAAGATAAAAAAATTGAATGTCCTTCTTTTAATTAAGTGCCCTTGTCATGGACATTTATGTGATTAATCCTAAAAATAAAACACAAAAAAGGAAAAAAAAGAAAAAAAAAAGATAAAAAAGGAGAAGAGTTAGAAGGAAGGAAGGAATTCGAGTAGGTCTCTTACTCTAATAGAGATACCGTCACGCAAGGGTTTCCTCCCTTATTTATACAGATCAATCGCTCACTTTTTTTCTTTCAAAACAAATCACGCCAGGGTTTTTCTTCGTGAGGTACGTTGACAATCCGTTCATTCTTATTCTTAAATTTGCTGTTTTTTATTTTATTTATTTATTTATTATGTTTTAGGTTTTATTTGATGTTGTTTGCTCTCTGAATTTGATTTTGCTGTGTTCTATATATATATGTATAATTTTTTTTTTGATCGGATTGTTTGTATTTTGATGTTTTAGGTATATCTGTTGTATTGCGCAAGGATTTTAAATAATGGCTATGGGTGTTAAAGATAGGGTTGGGTATGAATATAATTATACTTTCAATGTTGAGGATGAATTAGTTTTAAAGTATCCGTCGTACTCGGTGGTGCGTGGATCGAAGACCTATCTGATTGAGATGAGAACTAGCTTCATCATCAAGCGAATCGACGGTGGAGATGAGGTTATTGACTCTGAGAAATACGGTTCGCAATTAATTGCAGATGAAGAATGTCATCTACCTTATGCTTTGAATACGATGGTGAGTTTCCGATTGGAGGATTATTGGATGACGAAAGAGGAAATCGGTAGGTTTGAGCAATCAAATTTGCCAAACGAACTGAAGCTGATCCTGGGTGGGCCCACCGCCTCGTGGTACCTATAGGTATTGACCTCGAGGTTTGCACAGTGCAGCAAGACAATGAGCAGGTGGGCCCCGCTCTGGACAGGGCGATCAGAGCGGAGAAGTTGGTCCCGTTGTTCTTGTGGCCGTTTCCAATGGGATTGGAACATGGGCCGCCCATCCCTTGTAACGAGACGTTTCTGTATTTTCTGGCGAATCTACAGAGGACTAGAGTCGAGGATGTTGATAAGGATTAATGATGATGCAGATTTGCGGTGTATGTTTGCAGGCCCCGACAGTCGGGGCTCAGATAACAATGGTCCCGTCGTGCCGTCACGCATTCCATTCCCGTTGCCTTGTCAATTGCTTGTTGGATAAAAGTGATGCCCTTTGTGCCATTCTTTGGTAATATTTGATTATAGGGCTGGTTTTGCAGAGTTTGATGCAGCAGCGAGGCTTAAACTCTTCAACATTGTCTGCAGCAAGGCTTAAAAATTTTGGTCATAAATTTTGGTCAGAAATTTTGGTCATAAATTTTGGTCATTAGGCAAAATAATTCACAAAATCAAGAAAAAAGTTAAATGGTTGATTCACAAAAATAAAGAAACGAGAAGACAAAAATTGCCAATTTTGACAATAAAATCCATAAATCCAAAGATTTAGAGACTGAAAAGAATGGAATAATTGTTAACATGATAGTTCTTGGGATCTGTGAATACACAATTATCTATTAGTTAGATCCATCTATGTTGATTTTCAGTATAGAACTTAATACTTGATTTTCAGTATATGTATCATTGATTTTCAGTATAGAACTTCATACTTGATTTTCAGTATATGTATCATTAATGAAGTATCGACTTGATTTTCAGTATATGTATCATTAATGAAGTATCATATCCCATAATTATTTCAAAATTAAGAGAGGGGCCATAGAATTACATGTGCTATTAAGTGGGAGTTGGGCCATAGAATTGCCATAGAATTACATGTGCTATTAAGTGGGAGTTGTACATAACAAGTTCAACTAATCGAACAATTATTTTACTGTGCAGAAACCATTTCCTAGTTGATTTACAAATAAAATGAGATTTCTATTAATACTAAACCATTTCCTAGTTGATTTACAAATAAATTGAGATTTCTATTAATACTACTCCATCTGCATAGTGAATGATAGTGATTGACTTAATCGTACAGTTGAGAGTAGCTTTCTAAAGTTCATATGAAAGTTCTCCATCTGCATAGTGAATGATAGTGATTGACTTAATCGTACAGTTGAGAGTAGCTTTCTAAAGTTCATATGAAAGTTCAAGGTACATTCTAGAATGGTAAAGTTCATATGAAAGTTCTCCATCTGCATAGTGAATGATAGTGATTGACTTAATCGTACAGTTGAGAGTAGCTTTCTAAAGTTCATATGAAAGTTCAAGGTACATTCTAGAATGGTAAGTATTAAGTGTATGATAAACACATACGAATTACAATTTCCATTTTGAGGTTGGGTTTATCCATTATTTTTATAAATACAAACAAGAATATCATAAATAATCGATACCGATTTATCATAAACAATAAAAAAGTAAAATTACGAATTCACGTACACTGAAACCCGAGAATTCACTGGAACTGTTTTGAAGAGTTACTTGAAGAGCAGACATAAACGGAGTTTAACTACTGTAACCTGAAAGAAATTAAAACAAAAATTATTCCAGAAATTAAGAAATCCAAAGAATTCAGAAATTAGGAATCGCCCAAGATATTACAATTAGAAACAATATAAAAAAAATTACATCATTAAAGAATAAATTCACACTGGAAATCAGATTGACTTCACACTGGAAATCAGATTGACTTGAAGAGCGAAAATGGAGTTTCACAACTTTAACCTAAATTAAACAAAAATAAATAAATAAATCAGAAATTAGGAAGAAAGCACAACAATTCAGAAATTAGGAATCGCGGAGGATTTACGACCAGAAACAATAAAAAAAAATACATAACGAGAATGATAATTTCACCTACACTGAAAATCAGATCGCCCTGAAATTGACTTGAAGAGCGAGAACAGAGTTTCGCAACTGTAACCTGAAACAAATCAGAAATTACGAACGCAGGAAGAAATTAAAATGTCAAATGCGCACAGTAAATACAATCCGAAAATACTACGCGGAAAGGAACTACCAACTTTGGGGCCGCAATGGCCAAGGAGTAGTCGGCAATCGGAACTCCGATCAATAACCGTCGCTTCTACGATATTCGAATTAAAAAAAAGAAAAATAAAATTTGTGACCACACGCGGGCGGGGAAGTATGTATTTATAGATGAGAGTTGTGAATTTCGTTCTGCACGAATTTCATTCCAATTTAAAACTGGGTGGAAATAATTGACATGCTACAAATAAAAGGACCCCTAGGGGTATTTCGGTAATTCCAATAGCACCTCATATTACATATAGACCTGTAGGGGTAGTAAACGAACCGAGCCGGCTCGACAAAGGCCCGAACTCGAGCTTCGGATGAGCTCGAGCTCGAGCCCAAAATTAGTTGTTCGACAGCTCGCGAGCTGCCTATATATATATATATATATATATTATTCTTATTCTTATTATTATTATTATTAACTAAATAGTAAATAGTCTATAATAATAAATATTTCTAGTATTTAAATAGAAACAAATCTATATTATTTAAATAATTCATAATAATATAATATATTATAATAATAATAGAAAAAATAAAAAAATATATATAACTAGAGTTCATTATTTATTTTATATATTTTTTTTCTTATAAATATTTTTTAATAAAAAAATCAAATGATTTTAATAAAAAAAATTAATAATAATAAAAATAAAAAAATAAAAATTAAAAAAAATAATAAAAAAAATTAAATGAGCTCGAGCTGGCCAAAAGAGCCCGAGCTCGGCTCGTTCCCACCCCTATAGACCCATAACATTTTAATCGACTTTTTATTAACTCATCTAAAAAAAATCGAGTTTTTATTAGAGCCCCGAACGGCCCTTGGTAAAAATAAAAAAAATTGAGTTAGACAATTCACATCCTAAAAACATACTATTGAAAATATTAAATTACTTTTACTAGCTTTAAAAATTCATTTGTAGAGTGCATTATGCGTGATTTATTGAGAAACTATAAAATTAAAAAATAAAATACATCTCATCAATATAATTAATAGACACTATTAGTGATAACCCCTCTAGATTTTTTTTTAAAATAAGAGTGAATCCACCCGCATTTTCAATATCGGTAGTAGGTCCAGCTTTTTTCATATTCAAAATTTATCCCCCTCTACTAATCAATTTACACCACAAACTACTCATTACTTTTTATATTTATATAAATGTTATTTTTTAATTTTTAATTTTTTATTTATTAAATTATTAAAAAATAATTATTAAAAATTGTAATAGAAAATATTTTTTATTCTTTTTCTTTTAGTTTTTTTCCGGTTTTTCCCCCATAAATCAACTTTAAAAAAATCTGAAATCAACGAATTATTTTTAAAATCTTTTTAATTAATTTTGATTATTTTTATATTTGCAATTTATTTTTGTTTTCTTTTCATAATTACCTACAAATATTTCTTAATCAAACATAGGTTTCTGATTGCAATAAACCCATTTTCTTATTACAATTTTAACGAAATTCTATCGCCGAACTCTCTCTCCCTTTCTCTCTCTCTCTCTCTCTCTCTCTCTCTCTCTCTCTCATCTCTGTGCCCTAATTTCGAATTCTCTCGCCTGAGATCAAGCCCTCGAAACTATCCAAAAGATTTTCTCAAATTTCGATTGATTTCCCTCTAAATTGGGCTACAATATGTCTCAGGTAAATTTGATTTCTATTAAATTATCCGTTGATTTTATTAGGTTTGGATTTTTTTATACTGTTAATTTTCGCCTCTTACATGTTGTGTTTTTCGCCCTTGATCTTTCTGAAACGTCGGTAATCAGTGTTCAGGATTAAAATTATATGTCGGATGTAGTCGAAACGCAGATCTGTGCATTGAAATTTGAATATTTTTTTTAATTTTTTTCTTTTTATTTTTTTGGTTCTATTTGTTGAATTGGTTTTGTTGCATTACAGGTAGACAGCAGAAGTTCTTCAGCTGCTAAACGTGCGAGGACAGATGGTATAATTTTCATCAATTACCATGTTTATGTTTTTCTGACCTAAATGCACTTCTTTTTGTGAATTTAATTTTAATTTTAAAAGTTATTAATCCGTCTCTTGCACATCTCTCGTTTCCGTGTTCAATAAATTCATATGGCTGTTTCGCATCTATTTGTTTCGATAGAACTCCCTGATAACAGTTGGTATTGAAATTTGTGGATTAACGTATCTATTTTAAGAAAATATGCATAGTTTTCGACATTATGGATTATGGATGCATGTTTTACGCATGTGAAATGTCGAGTTTCGAGGATTAAAGTTTTGACTACTGACATATGCATGTGAATTGCTCTCGTACTTGCGTCATGAAAAATCAGTCATCTTTATTTGTAAATATTTCAGGATGAAACTTGTGAACGTCTGAAGATTTTTTTATTTATTTTTTTAAATATTGTGGTATATATCTATTTTCTGGGGCAACCAGATCCCATGTGACTGCAGAAACATGCATTTACATTTCATGATATGTATTTTAGATTCTTATGTTGGTACAAAAGAACGAAAATGGAGATTTCACTATTCGGAAGCTTAGGTCCAATATTTTTCTCTAACGGATTATGGCGCTGCATGATGGAGTTTTGCCTATAGGATTTCCCCATTCTGAAATCGTATCTTTTCATTTATTGAATATTGATTTCCCTCCACTATACAAAAGTTCCTTCCCTTTTTATATGGTATTAATCGGTACAAGATTTGGAATATGATATTTCAAATTTTACGAGATTATGGAAACTCGCAAATCTGAGATTAACTTTATTTTCTATTTAATATTTGTACCTTGGTTCTGGTATTTATTTGGCCCTGTTTGGTTTGTAGGTGGCCGCAGGGAAGATGACTGGACCTGCCCAAGCTGTAGCAATGTGAATTTCTCGTTTAGGACAACTTGTAATATGCGCAACTGCACCCAGTCCAGACCTGCGGATCACAACTCTGTAAGAATTTAATGTACTTTAGTCATGAATTTGCAAAACAAAAGGCTGGTTGTATTATTTTTCTTGCATCTAAGATTGTTAATGTTACCTGGTACAGCATTCTTGATATGTTATATTTTAGTAAGAGATTGATTTGATATTCTCTTTATTGTTTCACGAATACCGATATGATATCTTCTCCATCTTTGTCAAGAAAACAAATATCACATCAAAACTCGATCTTATTTCCTCCTTCGTTATAGTTATATTAATAATAGCATCTGCTATTCAGGGTCTGACTATTTTTGGAAGATTCCTTTTTTTTTTCTTTTTTTGTACTTGTTCATGTACAATTGTTTTTTCACGAGTATCTTAGATTTTGTGATATTATTTCAGAAATCTGCTCACAGACCAATGCAAGCACTTCAGGGATACCCATCTGCAGCTCCATATGTAGGCTCCGGTACACCCTCAATGTATATGGGTGTATCTCCATATGCCTCTTCTCTGTTCAACAGAAATTCTATGCCTCCATACGATATGCCTTTTTCTGGGGGCTCATCGTATCATTACAACTATGGAGGTCGTCTTTCTGGAGGCAGCCCATATCAGCCTTTGCATTTATCTGCCCCTCCTCCTTACGCAAATGGATCAATGATGGGAAATGGTATGATCTCTCTCTTTATTTTCTTTGGTCCAATTTACCTATAACAGCGCTTAATTTCTCAAAATGCATGCTCGCAGTTGTTAATGTCCATCCTTCAGATGTTTTTTTCTCTTCATATGGCATCTACAAGCATGGTTATCAAAGTTTTACGATTTTCCCATTCGATTGAATGATTTGTTTCCATATTTGAATCTTAAGAGAAATTCGATTCGAAATAATTAGGTTGCTTTTTTTACGATTTGGCTGCGATTTTATACGATTTGTACGATTCAAAATGTATATTATTTTTTATGTTACAAATAATATTTAACATCTCGTTTGAAATAAAATCAAATAAATTAAAATATTTATAAAGCATAAATTAAATAAGATCTTTTTTTTAATCAAACTATATTTTTTTACAAAAATACTTGGTAAAAAATGTCAAAAATATTTAGTAGGCTTGATATAAAAATATCTCGTTACACGTCAAACCCAATTATATATATAATTTTCCTCTTACAACTCACAACTGTTTTTCACTGTTTAACCATTGCTATAAAATTAAGTGTTATTACTGATTATAACATTAAATATGCACATATATTTAAATTTATAACAATTTTCAATAAAAGTTCAAACTCTTGCGATTCATGATTCGTTACGATTTGCAATTTGTAAATTTAGCAAAATAGTTTACGATTCGATTTTTCGGTTGAACAACAATGTCTCCATGTATAATCTCTTTTTTTGTTGATTGAATGTCCCGTTATGTTTTTGTAGGTGGGATGTATCGTGTGCCACCTCTCGTTGATCGATATGGTTTGGCTTTGCCGATGAGCCCTGCTATGGTATGTTTCTATTTTAAAAAGTTACTACAAGTTTATGTTCCTGGAAAAAAGGTTCCAGCTTCATCTTTTGCAAAAAATAGAAAATATGTTTCTTATAGTTAATGAGTCCTTTTATATGGGGCACTTTACTTGACTAACTACCTGATTGTTATTGAGTGCAGGGTCAAAGGCCCGCATATTTCCCTGAGGATACACCTCAGAAGAAATCCGGTGGTATGTGATTTCTCTTGTATATTTTAATCTTCGTTTTTTCTATGGATAACCAATTATTTTATGCTTTTTTAGATGGAACTCGCGATAATGACTGGTCATGTCCCAAGTGTGGCAATATGAATTTTTCGTTTAGAACAGTTTGCAACATGAGGAAGTGCAATACACCTAAGCCTGGATCCCAGGTTTGATTTTGCTCCTTTTAATAGAAATTTCAGACTCTGCAGTTTCAAAATATGCTCTGAATTTTTCTTTAATAATAATGCAGGTTGCGAAATCAGTCAAGAATTCCAGTAAGTATTATACACTTAGGCCTTGTTTGGTTGGGGAGATTAGCCATGATTAACTAAATAGTTGGACTTTGTTTGATGTTTGGTATTCCCAATAACTTGCCGGGTCGACCCGTAAATATTATATGATCATGCCTTATCTTGCTTTTTAGGCATGTTTTTTTATTGGATCTTCCAAGGTCCAATAATACAATTGGGTTTCATTAGATTATTTAATTTATCTTGGCTAATCTTATTTTGGCAACCAAACGAGGCCTAATAGTTATTTTCCTTTACACTTAAAAATAAAGATTCAATCTTTCTTTCTGGTAAGTATTATACTTATAATAATATTGTTTAAAACCAGACATGCCAGAGGGAAGCTGGAAGTGTGAGAAATGCAACAATATAAACTATCCTTTCAGGACAAAGTGCAACAGACAGAACTGTGGTGCTGATAAGCCTTCCGAGACAAACAAATCCCCACACGAAGCAGCTGATGAAAACGATCAGGTCTGTTGTGCGATACCTTTTTATTGTACGAGGCTTCCCTTGAATTTCATTTGTTTCCGTGCTTTGTATCTATGTAGCAAAAACGAACTCAATAAATGCTCAGAATTTCCATATCTTGTGCAAGTATTTATCAAAATTGCTCGTATTATTTTGACTTTCTTCTTTCGATTCTTGGAGTGCTTGCCTGTGCATTTTTTTTTGCTTCAAGTTCGTTTATTGATTGCTGTTGTCTAATGTTCCAGTGAGTACTAGGAATGTTTGAGAAGGTCCAGAGTTGTGGTCCAGAATTCCTCAGTTTGGGTGTCTGAATGTCGGTCAGTTGTCGTCTTCCTGTTGCAGCGGTTGGTCAAGTCAAACTTTGCCTTTGTTTCAGTTTTGTGTCGTACGTCAAGTTGTTTGTATTTAACCTAAATGGTATCTTATGGTCTTTGTCCTAATGAAGTTTGCATCGTGTGTGTTTGTGTCAACCGAATTGTTCTGCTAGATTTCGAATTCGTTATCGTTTATTTATCTAGGATTTTGTGTATTTGTCGTATCTCTCACATTTTAGTGGTGTGATATAACATCATTTGGAGGTATAATACTCTTTTGGTCTTCATTAGTTTGAATTCAATTTGCTCTTCGAGTAAAGTCTGTCTGTCTTGTGGCTTTTCGGGTTGCTTTCTTGCAATCGATTATTTTCAAGTGAAACAGTTGTGTTCAAGGTGAGTATGTGGATTGAGATACCGTCTTATTTAGGGACAAAAAAAAAAGAAAAAAAATGTTAGATTTCTCGAGTCGGAAATAACTTGGTGCTTAGATCTACTTGTACGTACCAAATCATCGATGTTTATATGTACCTATGAATCGAAGAGCATCTTGGAGTTTTAGGTCCTTCCTGGTAGTTTGAGTCTTGTTTTTTGTTGTTCACACGACATGTTTCGTCTGAAAGATCGAATATGACATGTCGGGTAATTTGCATCGACCTCCCTTGAACTTTGGTCACACCCCAAACGTTGAACCTTTTAACATGTAGAGCCCCTCCATCCATTTTCTCCGTTAGCTTTTGGTGGAAAATACACATTTGCCCTAACGTTGTACATAATATAGTAATTTGCATTATATATATATATATATATATATATATATATATATATATATATATATATATATATATATATATATATATATATATATATATATATATATATATATATATATATATATATATATATATATATATATATATATCTTTTTATTTTAATTTTGTTTTGTTGGAAGATGCATCTTTCATCCAATTTCATCTTTGGGTTATGTATATTATTTTTTTTACGTACGCATATCAAATTTTATAATTCAATTAATCAGTATTACATTTTTTTTAACCAATCAATACTACATTTACATATATGGCATGATGAACTTCTCTAGGTGATATAACCAAAAAAATAAAAAATAAAACCAATTATGTTACTAGGCTACCTGTAGTTATGAACTTATTATGAAAAAAAAAAGTTATGAACTGATTATGAAAAAAAAAAACTATTAATAAGATGTTTTCCATGTGTGTCCTCGTTCTCTGTTAATATTTTTTTAAGATTCATATATATAATTTTCATAAACATTGAAAAATGATACCTAATAAATTGAAGAAGACGTAAGATAGAAAAATTAATTAAAAAAAAAAAGACTGTTAATATTTTTTTAAGATTCATATATATAATTTTCATAAACATTGAAAAATGATACCTAATAAATTGAAGAAGACGTAAGATAGAAAAATTAATTTAAAAAAAAAAAAAAAAAAAAAAAACCCTTCTAGCGTAAATGTTAATTTGCAAAGTATTATAGAGATAAGGCAAAGCCTACGTGGACTTATCATCTTGTTTGCTTGGAGACTAAGAATTGATGAAGCATGACCTGCTATTTTGTGCTACGTGTCAAGCCATTAGTATGACAATGCTTAGAGGCATTGGTGTATAAATAGAAGCATTCTAGCTTCAGATATGTACAGCTTTTTCATTCAATATAGAATTCTCGCAGCACACATATATCCGTCTTTCTATACGCATTGTTCTATTATTCTATAACACGTTATCAGCACGAGATTTGCTCGATAAGGATTTGCTATTTTCGTATTCTTCTTTTTATTTTATTTTACGAAAATCCAGATCCTCGATAATATTGTCGAAAAGACAAACGAGAATGATTAGCGAATACTTCGGTATTTTATACGCTATCATTTCTCGAAGTATATGATGGATTCGTGTATATTAATCTATTGCTTATTTATTTGTTGAATTGCTGCTGAAATTTATATTTGCAAGCTTGTGGATCCCAAGCAGTGTTATAAGCACGTGCTAGTTTTAACAGATCTGTGGGCCGATTTAGAGGCCAAGATATAAACTCCGAGCCTGATGCTCGTGGAGTTGGAAAAATAATAATCTCAGTTGAAGGTCGATTTAGAGACTATGAAATTAACTCCGAGCACAAAGCTCGTGGAGTTGGGGAAACAATAATCTCCGTTTAAAGCCGATTTAGAGGCTATCAACTCCGGCATAGTACTCGTAGAGCTTAACAGAGACCGTATAGAGGTCATACTATAACTCCGAGTGAAAAACTCGTTGAGACGTTGGAATTCCCGTCAAATAAATGAAATATAGCTCCGAGTTTAAGCTCGTTGAGACAAGAAAGCCGATTTAGAGGATAAATCTTTAATATCTCCGAGTCTAAACTCGTTGAGACTAGAAAGCCGATTTAGAGGCTAAATCATAAATATATCTCCGAGCCTGAAGCTCGTTGAGTCAAGAAGTGATAATATCCGTCAAAGCCGATTTAAAGGCCAAATATCTGAATATCTGAGCTAAGATGTGATAATATCCGTCAAAAGCCGATTTAAAAGGCCATATATCTGAATATATCTCCGAGCCTGAAGCTCGTTGAGTCAAGACGTGATAATATCCGTCAAAGCCGATTTAAAGGCCAAATATCTTAAAACAACTCCGAGCCTGAAGCTCGTAGAGTCATTAGACGAGGTAAAACCGTCAAGAGCCAACTTAGAGGCTATTGATCACAAGTCCAAATTTAAAGGGTTTTGGGTTATTTTGTACCCACTGTATATAAATCTCTCTTGGAAGGTGTGATTCCCAAGATTGAGTTGTTTTGAATAAACCCACATGTACATATCTCCCTTGGAGGATAAATACCCGAGGTCGAGCTGATTTTGATACACGTACATGAAAAATATGGACAAATATGATTATTGCCTACTCGATAGTGCAACTACACACTCAATATTCAATAATAAAATATATTTCTCGAGTGTGACTTTGTGCAAGGCACAAGTTAAAACCATTGCAGGTTCCGCGGAAATAATTGATGGCTCCGGGAACGCAACAATTGTGTTGCCTAATGGTACCACTTTGCATATTGAAAATGCATTGATATCCGGTAGATCAAATAAGAATCTACTGAGTTTTAAAGATGTGAGACGCAATGGGTATCATTTAGAGACACTGGTTGAAAATAATGTGGAGTGTCTATGCGTCACATCATATGTCATGGACAAAAGAATTGTTCATGAGAAGTTCGAAGCGACAGCTTCTGGACTGTATTGTGTCCAAATTCGAGCTTTCGAATCCTACGCCACTATGCCATGGAAACTTGTTAATCCCGATATACACGGGTTATGGCATGATCGACTGGGTCACTCAGGAACGACTATGATGCGTAGGATTGCACAACATACTAAAGGACATCCATTAAAAGATACAAAAATCTTGATGTCCAATGAATATTTCTGTGAATCATGTTCACAAGGAAAGCTCATTATAAAACCTTCCATTGAAAAGGTCGGTTATGAATCACCATCGTTTTTACAACGTATTCATGGTGATATTTGTGGACCAATACACCCTGCAAGTGGGCCATTTAGATATTTTATGGTTTTGGTGGACGCATCTTGTAGATGGTCCCACGTATGCTTATTATCTACGCGAAATGTTGCATTTGCGCGTTTGCTAGCACAAATTATTAAACTCCGAGCACATTTCCCTGATTATCCCATCAAAAATATAAGGATGGATAATGCCGGAGAATTTACATCAAAAACTTTTGATGAGTATTGTGCATCACTGGGAATAAATGTCGAGCACCCAGTAGCATACATTCACACTCAAAATGGACTGGCGGAATCTTTGATTAAACGCGTCCAAATAATTGCTCGTACTTTGCTGATAAGATCTAAACTCACTAGTGCAGCATGGGGCCATGCAGTATTGCATGCATCATCACTGATTAAATTACGCCTGATTAAATTACGCCCCATTGCTTATCATATGCATTCCCCAATGCAATTGGCATTAGGCTTTGAGCCCGATATTTCGCACCTTCGCACATTTGGTTGCGCTGTGCAAGTGCCAATTCCTCCTTCTCAGAGGACTAAAATGGGTCCCCAACGCCGACTTGGCATATACGTTGGGTTTGATTCACCGTCGATTATTAGGTTCTTGGAACCAATGACGGGTGATTTATTTACCGCTAGATTTGCGGATTGTCATTTTGATGAGACATTATTTATACCGATTGGTAAGGATATTCAGAATATCCGTGATAATGATAAACAAAAACCAATCGAGAATCTCACATGGTGTGAGCAACATTTATCTCATCTCGACCCACGTACCTCTGAATGTGAAAATGAGATCCATAGAATCATTCATTTACAAAATATTGCCAATAGACTTCCTGATGCATTTAATGATGCCAGTAAAGTTACGAAGTCTTATATTCCAGCTGTGAATGTGCCAGCTAGGATCGCTGTTCTTGAAGAACATGCGAAAATGAATGATGATCCCCCACGACAAAAACGGGGTAGACCTATTGGATCAAAGGACGTTGTTCCTAGAAAAAGAAAGGGGAAAATCAATGAATCCTCAAATGAGGCGATTCCTAGTGAGAATGCTCCAGATGAATCTGTTGAGCCTGATATCGAAAAAGCGATATCAAATCCCGGGAATACCGAGAATCCCATAAGTTATTGCAATGAAATATGGGATAGAAATGAGATAATCATCGATAATATTTTTGCATTCTCGGTTGCATAAGAAATTATGTACGATGATTATGATAGTGAACCGCGTTCCATAATGGAATGCCGCCAAAGAAATGATTAGCCTAAATGGGAGGAAGCAATAAAATCTGAATTGGTTTCCCTAGAAAAACGGAAAGTATTCGGGCAAATCGTTCAAACTCCGGATAATGTAAAGCCCGTTCGGTATAAATGGGTATTTGTCCGTAAAAGGAACGAGAACAATGAAATTGTAAGATATAAAGCCCGCCTTGTTGCTCAAGGCTTCTCCCAGCGACCTGGGATTGATTATGATGAGACGTATTCACCAGTGATGGATACTGTTAGAATCCGAGAGGATTCTAATTTCGGTTTTTCAGCACGTGTGTGAAAAACGTGTGTCTAAAGCTAGGGAAGTTTCCTTAATGCTTTAAACTCTTATTTTGTCATTAATTTATTTAATTACATAAAGTGATGTGTTAACAAGGAATTTCTATGACTAAGACCTTCCTTTGTTATACAAATCCTTTTCCTTACGTGAATAAGAATCCCTAACCTAATGGATTTTATTTCATTGGTATTTTATATTTTATGGGAATTAAGTATTCATTAGTAGTGGGCTAATATTTCTTTCCTATTAAAACTCTTCTTTGTACGTAAAACTTAAACCTAATGGGTTTCTTTATTTCTTGTACAGGAAGATTCAATGACGTATAAAAAGGAAGACATCAGAACGTGATTGTGTGTGCTTTTTTGTAGAGACAAATATTTCTCTTTTCTTTGTTGCTCTTCCGGAACGTCTTTGATCGAGAGAAGTTTTTCACAGAAAATATTTTTCCTCTCGTTTTTTATTGTTCCATCGTGATACGTGATTTTCATAGAAAATATATCGGCTTCAAGGCTTTGTGGTGAAGACACCAAGATTCAAGGAGTATCACAAGTTTGCTTCTTCTATATAAAAAGAAGATCGGTTCTTCGGGAGAGGGGCTTAAACAGATCTCGGGAGGAGATCGATCCGCCGACTGAGGGATTCAGCGTTGAAGGGAGTTCAACCGTGCGAAGCAAGGGACGTGCTGCAAATTGAAGATTTATAATTCAGCGTAGTATACGAGAACGGCGTCAACAAAGAGGGAGTCTTTGTATTTTGATTAAGTCCTACTATTGTATTCGTAAAACTAAAAATTAGTAAATTTTATTTGCAGGTCCCCGTGGATGTAGGGTACAATTGTATCCGAACCACATTAAATTTGTGTCTCCTTTATTTCTGTTTTTACGAACTGCTTCACGAACTGTTGCAACACTTAACGCAACAGTAACGAAAAACAGAATCGGACACGAATAATTTAATCTGCACGAAATAAAATTCTAACAATTGACATCAAGAGCCTGTCACTAGATATACTTAGTGAGATTTTGGGATTTAATTTTTTTGATTTTTTTTGTGCAGATATGAATAATCATCGTGAAGGCACATTTCTACAACCCCTCTTGGGTGAATTGAACTACTCTGATTGGAAAATAAGGATGAAGATGTTCATCAAATCTATTGATGAATGGGCCTGGCGCGCGATTCTATTTGGTTGGACACCTCCTACCTCAATGAATGAGTCATATGAGATCATTCAAACGCCAAAAGAAAAGTGGAGTGATGAAGAAGTACGAATAGCAGATTATAATTCCAAGGCAACCAATGCTATCTTGAGTTGTATCGATGACGAACAATTCAAATTGATATCAATGTGCAAATCAGCAAAGGAGGCATGGGATGTTCTACAAGAGACCTACGAAGGAACTACTCTGATAAGCAAGTGCAAAGAGACTGCTGCTGAAACTGTTGCAGTAGTTGGACAGACAGTTCAAACAGAACTCAGGTATGATAATTTGCCTTCAATAGACGACAACGGTTTAACTCCCTTTATTCTTGCAGATGATGATGGGGATTCAGAAAACATTAGTGATGATGAGGAGACAACCTTGGAAGAATTAACGAAGTGCTACGAAAGGATGTACGAAAAATTGCTTCAGGTATGCGAGTCGAATAAATTCTTAGAAAAAGAGAAGCTTGTCCTAATCGAGGAAAACAAAGTGTTGAAGGTAAGAATTTCTACTCTTGAACAAAATGCTATTTCTACTAGTAGAGAAACAGATAGGTTGAAGGTTAAATTTGCTCAAACCCAAGATGCTATTTCTAAGTTTAATACTGGTAGGGTAACTTTGAATGAAATTTTGACCAAAAATCAGCCGAACTCTGGTCGTATAGGTATAGGGGGTAATCAGCTATCTAATGATGCATTGAAACAGAAAGAGGATCCGAAAAGAAAAATCAATTTTGTTAAACAATCCACTGTTTCACAAACTGTTGCGACACTTGCATCAACACAATCATCTCAAAGAAAAGTTTTTGTCCCTACCTGTCATTTTTGTCATGTTCCTGGTCATATACGACCCAGGTGTTTTAAGTACTTGAAAATGGTTAAAAGAATAATGGCCCGCTCACCACTTTCCGCTAAAATTGATCACACTTTTGTGTCGTCTCAAAAACCAAAGATAAAGGTTAATTTAGTGAATAAAACTCAACAAAAAATCTGGGTAAAGAAATCTGATCTTAATTGTTTATCTGCCATTACTTCTTTAAAATCGTGTGATGATAGTACTAACTGTTCCAACAGTTATGTTGACAAAATTGGATTGGGGCATAAGAAACTTGATCTTCTGAATTTTGATAATTTGAGTGCGAAAAATAATTCGATGAATCCTATTCAGCATTCGAGAACTAAGCTTACATATATTTGTCATCGTTTCATAGGGGGCTTGGTCGAAAAGGGGGTTGTCTCAATTGATTATGCTGCAACGGAGAATGAATTAACTGATGCTTTTGCAAAAACCCTTGATGCACAGAGATTTGATTCCTTGCGAAAATCGCTGGGAATTTATGTTGTTTAATCTGATGCAGTTGCATGAACTGTTGCAACAGTCTGTATGTCCAGACTTGCAACATTTAGTGGTAGGACACTTCATATGTTTTTGCATCTCATATAGGACCTGCATTAAGCATACTGCATATGATTGAGACAAATGTGAATCTGATACTTCGTGTTCTTCTAAACTTTGTGGGGGTAGAACTTCACCAATTCCCAAAATGATTACTTAAAAGGCTCCAACTTATTTATTTCTCTGAATAGTCTTGTCATGGTTGGATGTTTATATAGGGAAAGCTGCATCTTTTAATGAGTGAAAGCTACTCTTGAACTACTGTTACAAATATATATATATCTACAACCATTTGGTCAGTGAATAGTTCGAAGCCTTTTTGAGTCGAGTCAGTAAATCACGTGGCCGAAAGCTCGCTACACGGCTCAATTAGAAAGCCCAGGGGACTACACATTGCACGGCCAATATAAATTATACATATGGTCAGTGAATAGTTCGAAGCCTAGTTGAATCGAGCCAGTAAACCACTTGACCGAACACTCACTACAAGGCTCAATTAGAAAGCCCAGGGGACTACACATTGCACGACCACCATAATCTGGTTCCTTTAAATTGCTCTGTTTTTTCATGGGAAAAAGCTACAATTAGACGTGTGTGTACGCTACCTAATAAGAGCATCTTTGTGTTTGACTTGAGATTATTAAGTTTATTGGTTGCATTGGCAGTTGGATTTTTGGGGATTGCGTTTATCGTGAATATGAAGATAAATCCCATATGTTTTGTTTGTCCATGCAGTATCCTATTCACATATGTCTCTTCACTCATGTTTATTTCCCATGTTTACTTCTTGTCTTGCATTAGGCATTATTTAAAAAAAAAAAAAAAAAAAAGAGAGAGACGTGATTTTAGTTTATGTGCCGGTTAAATTTGATTTTTGTTGCAACCGGATCTATTGGGCCTACTACTCACATTTCCACGTTTCGTATGAAGTTTGGCAAAGTCTGTAGTCTTTGTTATTTAATGTTGGATTTGATATCATTATCCTTTGATTTTCGCATTGCAATTATCGTGTGGTATTGAGTTATAAGTTTGTGACTTTGTGTGCACGTTATGTTTGGTGATTCTTCTCACTTACTTTCAAGATTCTCTCTTCGTGTGATTTTTTTGTTAAGTGTTTGAACAGATTGCTCGACACATCAAGATCATTAGTCCATGTTGATTTATCTATGCATGGTGATTGCCCAGAAAGGGGGAGAAAAGAACAGTAACGATGGCATGAAAACAGGGGGAGTTCCGACAACTGTTGTTACAGTGCATCTAACAGTTGCTGGAACAGTGCAGGAATGCAGGGGGAGTTCAGACAACTGTTGAGACAGTGCATCAGACAGTTGCT
This sequence comes from Erythranthe guttata, assembly GCF_000504015.1. The sequence goes on from NW_012193425.1 coordinate 32,862, forward strand.
GGAATAGTGCAGAAATACAGGATAAATAATGAGCATTGTGAAGAGAAGTTGTTCCTGCTACCGCATATCATTTTATCTCGTGCTTATGTGAATGAATTATCTTATTTAATTTTGGAACTGTGGTTTATTTACAGTCTACACTATCGGCTGAACTGTTTGATAAACTGTTGCAACAGTTTATATGTGCAGATGTTATTTTGAATTTGCTGACTCTTGTTCATGCATGTATCATATATTTAGGGGGAGTAAATGTTCTGACCAATCAATGCCAAAGGGGGAGAGTGTTAGAATCTCGGTGGGATTCTAAGTCCACAACACGAAGTGGAATTCTATGGAGATTTGTATTAATATGAGGAACATATTTTCCTTAGTTATCTCATTAGATAATTTGAGAAAAAATAATTTATCTCTCCATATTAACAGCTTAACGTGTGTATCCAAAATAGAAGGAATTTCACTTCTTTTAATATTGTGTTCATTGTCATTAATTGGTTTAGGTCTTCACAAGAATATAAAAGGAGGAGCTAATGCCGAAGTTATTCGCTGAGTCTTTTATCACGTGGGTGATTTACCACGTCGCCCTCCAAGTCTACCAAGCCAAGTAAGCAAAGGAGAAGAATGAATGCATTTGCAAGAAGAGTTGCATAAAGATCATTCACAGGGGGATATACACATGCAGGGGGAGCTGACCTTGTTGCGAACCACCTGCCGAAGCCACTACTGTGGGAACAGTTGCTGAAACTGTGGCACTTACTATTGCAGCAGTTGATGCCACTCTTGTTGTTGAAAGAGTTGATAATGATCTTGGTTTTATTGCTTCCGTCTATCATCTGATTGTTTTATTTTCTCAGGTATTTGATTAAGGGGAGGACTTGATTATAATAAATAGATGACAAAGGGGGAGATTGTTAGAATCCGAGAGGATTCTAATTTCGGTTTTTCATCACGTGTGTGAAAAACGTGTGTCTAAAGCTAGGGAAGTTTCCTTAATGCTTTAAACTCTTATTTTGTCATTAATTTATTTAATTACATAAAGTGATGTGTTAACAAGGAATTTCTATGACTAAGACCTTCCTTTGTTATACAAATCCTTTTCCTTACGTGAATAAGAATCCCTAACCTAATGGATTTTATTTCATTGGTATTTTATATTTTATGGGAATTAAGTATTCATTAGTAGTGGGCTAATATTTCTTTCCTATTAAAACTCTTCTTTGTATGTAAAACTTAAACCTAATGGGTTTCTTTATTTCTTGTACAGGAAGATTCAATGACGTATAAAAAGGAAGACATCAGAACGTGATTGTGTGTGCTTTTTTGTAGAGAAAAATATTTCTCTTTTCTTTGTTGCTCTTCCGGAACGTTTTTGATCGAGAGAAGTTTTTTCACAGAAAATATTTTTCCTCTCATTTTTTATTGTTCCATCGTGATACGTGATTTTCATAGAAAATATATCGGCTTCAAGGCTTTGTGGTGAAGACACCAAGATTCAAGGAGTATCACAAGTTTGCTTCTTCTATATAAAAAGAAGATCGGTTCTTCGGGAGAGGGGCTTAAACAGATCTCGGGAGGAGATCGATCCGCCGACTGAGGGATTCAGCGTTGAAGGGAGTTCAACCGTGCGAAGCAAGGGACGTGCTGCAAATTGAAGATTTATAATTCAGCGTAGTATACGAGAACGGCGTCAACAAAGAGGGAGTCTTTGTATTTTGATTAAGTCCTACTATTGTATTCGTAAAACTAAAAATTAGTAAATTTTATTTGCAGGTCCCCGTGGATGTAGGATATAATTGTATCCGAACCACATTAAATTTGTGTCTCGTTTATTTCTGTTTTTACGAACTGCTTCACGAACTGTTGCAACACTTAACGCAACAGTAACGAAAAACTGAATCGGACACAAATAATTTAATCTGCACGAAATAAAATTCTAACAGATACGATCACTTTCCGTTTTCTTATCAATATGGTCGTCCAAGAGGGACTGGACCTGCGTCTAATGGACGTTGTAACGGCCTATCTATATGGTTCACTAGATTCTGATATTTATATGAAAATTCCCGATGGATTTAAAATGCCAAACTCTAGCGCTCCTCGTGAGCTGCACTCAATCAAATTACAGAGATCATTGTATGGTCTAAAGCAATCCGGTCGCATGTGGTATCATAGATTGAGTGAATACCTTATCAGGGAAGGTTATAAAAATGATCATATTTGCCCATGCGTTTTTATTAAAAGATCAGAAACCGGATTTGCTATTATTGCGGTTTATGTAGATGACATGAACCTCATTGGCACTCGTAAAGAGTTGGCCAATGCTGCTGAATACTTAAAGAAAGAGTTTGAGGTCAAGGACCTTGGAAAAACCAAACTCTGTCTTGGTATTGAGCTTGAGCATAAAAATAACGGCATATTTATACACCAATCTGCATATACTAAACGAGTCCTCAGAAAGTTTAATATGGAAAATTCTAATTCATTGAGCACCCCTATGGTTGTGCGCAATTTAGATCATGAAAAGGATCCGTTCCGACCTAAGGAATTTAATGAAGAGATACTTGGCCCAGAAGTGCCGTAACTAAATGCTATCGGAGCGCTAATGTATCTAGCACAATGCACTCGACCTGATATCGCTTTTGCGGTAAATGTGCTTGCACGATACAGTTCTGAGCCTACCCGAAGACACTGGAATGGTATTAAACATATTTTTAGATATCTCCGTGGTACTGCAGATTTGGGATTATTTTATTCAAAGAATGCAACTAACCAAGGGTAAGTTGGTTATGCCGATGCGGGATATAGATCTGATCCCCACAAAGCTCGCTCACAAACTGGATATTTGTTTTGTTATAATGGTGCAGGTATATCTTGGCGATCTACCAAACAGACATTGGTGGCCACCTCCTCAAATCATTCAGAAATAATAGCTCTTTATGAGGCAGGCAGAGAATGTGTTTGGCTACGATCGGTTATTTCGCATATACAAAACTCCTGCCAATTACATCCAGTTACAGCCTCGCCCACAGTCATTTACGAAGACAATGCTGCTTGTATAGCGCAAACAAGGGGCGGATACATAAAAGGTGATAGGACCAAACATATATCACCAAAGTTCTTCCACACACATGAGCTTCAGAAGAATGGAGAGATCGATGTTCGACAAGTTCGCTCATGCAACAATCTTGCTGATTTATTTACAAAGTCCTTACCGACTTCTACATTTGAAAAGTTGGTATACGCCATTGGAATGAGAAGAGCCAATATGAAGCAAGATTGACGGCCCATTTTTGAAGCTATATTGCTCATTTCAGGGGAGCAATGGTGTGCTGCAGTACTCTTTTTCCCTTATGACTGGTTTTGTCCCATTGGGTTTTCCAGCAAAGGTTTTTAACGAGGCAGCTTATGCACACGGCTTGGATTGAGCTATCCACTCTTTTTACCTTCCGACCGGTTTTGTCCTACTGAGTTTTCCGGCTTGAGGTTTTTAACGAGGCATACATACATTTTACTCATCCAATTTACAGCCGATACAACAATGATGTTTCGTCCAATGGGGAATATTATAGAGATAAGGCAAAGCCTACGTGGACTTATCATCTTGTTTGCCTTGGAGACTAAGAATTGATGAAGCATGACCTGCTATTTTGTGCTACGTGTCAAGCCATTAGTATGACAATGCTTAGAGGCATTGGTGTATAAATAGAAGCATTCTAGCTTCAGATATGTACAGCTTTTTCATTCAATTATAGAATTCTCGCAGCACAAATATATCCGTCTTTCTATACGCATTGTTCTATTATTCTATAACACAAAGTAGCTTTTTTTCCATATATATATAATTTTCTACTCTACCCCCAAAATTAACGGACCCCAACGGAAAAATGAATTGAAGAATATATATATGCCGAAAAGTTAAAAAACATTTGGGGTTACTTACCGAAAGGTCAAAGTTTGGGGGATGTGGATGCAAATTATTTAATGTGAGACCTTTGTTAGGCTGTGTTTGATAATACTAAGCGCTGAATGCTGAATGCTGAATACATATCTGAATGACTAAGAGTTATGCCTGGATACTGAATGTTGAATCATTAAGCTCATTTGATAGCTAAAATTCTGCCGTCTGAATAATAACATTTTACCGTTATATCCTTGGTCAAATACTGTAGTATTTGTTAATGAGCAACATATATGATATATGTATAAATATAATTCTTTTAGCATGATTAACTTAATCAACAAATTATGAAATTTGGGCAGACATTAACATCTCTATGTGTTTTAAATATCAAGTATTTAACATTATTATAATATAAATATGAAATATAAAAGTCAAACAAATTTAAAAAGTAATCTCTAAGCAACTAAAGGTAGTAATAGTAAAACTTATTAACTTAAAATATGAAAATATACTAAATTCACTAAAATTGACACGAATAAAATATATTTTAATTACCTTTTATTTTAATACATAATTAGACTTTATTAAGATAAATGAAAGAAAAAAGGATAGAACTTATTTATGGAGTAAAAAAAGTTGGAAGTTGCGCAGAAAAGTGATAGTGTGTTGGGATATTACCTGAGATTAATGTGGAATATATGGGGATGTTTGGTTTCTTTTCCAAACCCACTTTCCATTTTTATACTATTCATAAAACCGAGATCATGTTTGTTTCACAATTTTATCCAGAAATTCCCATTTTTTCTTATCAAATTTCTATTGAAAATACACTATTCATACTTTTTTCAATTTTCAAACCTACTAAAACCTACTACTAACTAGGGGTGGGCATTCGGGTCGGGTTATTCGGGTTATGACCCGACCCGGTCGGGTAATTTTTTACTCAACCGGGTTTTACCGGGTTTCGGGTACCCGGTGCTCATATATCGGGTCGGGTCCGGGTATTGGGAATTCCACCCGGGTACCCGATCGGGTACCCGGCTTAAAAAAAAAAATCTCACAAATTTGGCCCACTTTGTAATTTACAGTTGCACCTAAGCCCACTGCCCACTAGCCCATTCCAAGCCCATTTTTATTTTTGCAATAAATCTTATATTTATAATTTTATAAGAAAATAAAGTAAAAATAGAAAAAAAAACATAAAACACAAACAAAATAACGCAGAACCCCACTGAACGAAAAATATCCCATCTTCTCCTTCTCGGCTTCTCCACAAATTTCAATTTCCAATTTCTTCTCCGGTGGATTAAAGGCCGAACGACGGTCCTCACTTCTCTGAATTGGTGAGTTCTTCACTCTTTGATTTTCCCCAATTTGGAATCTTATTATTTTTTTTTTCCAATTAGTTCTTCACCATTCTAGGGCAAGAAAAAACGATATCTAACCTATCAAATGAATGCCCATAATCTTGCTAATCATATGAATTTCCGAATAAGTTCTTCCCCATTTGAGTATTTGTTTTGAACCTGTTACTCTATTTAGGTTTTTGTGTTTAATTGCTAGTGAGTAAATTGAGTTTAGTTAATTAATTATGTAAAACCGTTTGTGGTTTTAATTGGTTAATCAATTACGTAATTAATTAATTATGTAAAATTGGTTACTGTCTTTTTTTATGTTTTTGTGATTCATTGTATATGTATAACAAATTTGGTAATTTTTTTTGGAAGTTTGAACTGACTTTGTTTTTAACTTATGTTGTGTATTTTTTAATTGTTGTGGTCCTGTGGAGTGTGAAACTATTTGGGAATTATGAAGTGTGATTTCATATGTAGATTTGGATGTAAAAAAAAAAAAAAATCAGAACAGCAAAACCCGAACCCGACCCGAAATAACCGGGTACCCGGTTGCCGGGTACCGGGTTTATTTCGGGTCGGGTTCGGGTAATATCTTTTTTGCAAAAAACCCGAATAACCCGACCCGAATAACCCGAATAACCCGACCCGACCCGAATGCCCACCCCTACTACTAACCTATATATTTTATTCCAACAACTCAATTCTCTCTCCTCTCTCCTCATTAATATCTACACTCTCTTTCCTCACAATTTCTCTATCTACTACTAAAAATAAAATAATAATAATAATAATAATAATAATAATAATAATAAGAATAATAATAAACAATAATAATAATAATAATAATAATAATAATAATAAACAATAATAATAATAATAATAATAATAATAATAATAATAATAATAATAATAATAATAATAATAATAATAATAATAATAATAATAATATTGTTATTGTTATTAAAAATAATATTCATCGTAGAAGTAGTAATAATAATAATAATAGTAATAGTAATAATAGTACTAATAAATAATAAAATAATAATAATTATAATAATATAAGAATATAAACAACAACAACAACAACAATAATAATAATAATAATAATAATAATAATAATAATAATAATAATAATAATAATAATAATAATAATACTAATAATAATAATAATAATAATACTAATAAATAATAAAATAATAATAATTATAATAATTATAATAATATAAGAATATAAACAACAACAACAACAACAATAATAATAATAATAATAAAATAATAATAATAATAATAATAATAATAATAATAATAATAATTATTATTATTATTATTATTATTATTATTATTATTTATTATTATTATTATTATTATTATTATTATTATTATTATTATTATTATTATTATTATTATTATTATTATTATTATTATAATAATAATAATCATCATCATCATCACTATCATCATCATCAATCATTATATTCTACTTTTGCACGTACTTTCGTAAAGAAAATTCACCACAACCAAACATATTCTCATTTCTACACCTACATAAAACTAAAAATACACCTTCATCCAAACATATTCCCATTTTCTACACAAAAACCAATAATCTACTTTTTCCATCAGAAATTTTGAAAACTAGAAATTCGTTTTGGAAACATAACCAAACATCCCCTATGAGTTTTCTAAAGGATAATTATGTGTAAATTTGATTCAGATGTAGCACTTGTTCGGTCAGCACCAACTTTTGGACTGAATAGTTAAGAGCATCATGGAACCATTCAGTCATTAATATCAAACGCACTTAACATTCCAATTGCTTACCGATTCAGCAAATTAGTGATTAAGAGGGTCATTAAGAGCAATCAAACAAGGCCTTAGTTTGTTTCCAGTTGTTCTCTCCATATTTGGGCCCACTATTATTGTAATTCAATTTTCCCATCCCTATGTAGTAGTGGGACCATTCAATATATTACTTTGACTATGTGTTTTTCTTACTTTGTTTCTTCACATGGGGGATTTAATAAATCGATTTTTATTTCATAAAATAACTTTTGAAAGTTCCAAAGTTTTTTTTTTCTCCCTAAAATTACACTTGTAATATTAATGTTATTATGTATTTTGTATGAAAAATTGGAATTTTTAATATAATAACTTAAAACTAATGAATATCATTTAATAAAAGGAAATTAAAGTGTTAGTTTACTTTGAATCTTCACTTTAAAGATAGTCGTTTAGTAAGAAGAAACATACAGTTATATAATTTTTACAGTATAAAACTTTAAACTTGTCTATGGAACACTGCAAAGTGCAAATTAAATATATAAAAAAGAAATTACTTTCCTTCAATTTATAGAGAAAAATAATTTAATAATCAGTGTAGAAAATGTATAGTTATAATTTATTTAGACATAAGCATATTATCAATCAATCAAGCATATGGTTTTACTGATAAGACTAATTAATGAAGTGAAGAATCATATCAAATGCATCAATCAAATTTCCCCAAGATAAAAAAAGAAAAAAACAATTAATATCTAGAATAATGTCAGAGATTTATTATCCATTTACCACTAAGCAACCATAGTTTCTTCAAAGTTCAACAATAAAAAAAAAACACAACTAATAAGTCTTGAACATAATTTTTCCGAATAGTGAATAGTAGTCAGTTTAAGATGTTAGAATAGAAGTCGGGCTCGTACGGTGTAACCGAAAGCTGGATTTCGTCGTAGTTGTTACTGTTGGTGCGATGGTGGTGAGTTGATTGATGTCCAGCAGTACTGAGCCAGAATTCCGAACCAGCAGAGAGTGGAATACCTTCTGGAATTGTGTGCATCATAGGCTGAGTTACAAAGGTCTCGTTTTCATGCATCATGGGATTATTATTATTATTATTATTATTATGATTGTGGAGTGGCATGGATTCTTGTCCACACGAAGACCAGGAATTAGTTGACAGAAGAGAGAGAGCACGGCGGTACTCCATTGCTGCATCTAAGTGAGAAGAGATATGTGATCCCTTCGAACCTGTACAGTCGAAAAGGAACAAGATTATTGGTCCAAATCTCGTGATTCACATTACCTTTAAACACTTCCACTGCAAATAAGTGAAAAATGTGCCATAGTGGAAGCGTTAAATTCAATTAAGACAGCACTTAAGTTTCGATTTCATAGAAATTTTCAGTTTAATAAACTTTGCTTATTCATGTACAGTTAACAACACGAAATAACGAAATCTTCTATCCACGGTTATCCCAATTTGAATCAAGGACCAGCAAAGACCAACCTGTGACAGCATGTATCTCCCAAATCTCGAGTTGTTTACTTTTCACACGGGTGTTTAGGATAACATTTAGTCTCAACTCTTAATCAATATATTTTACCTAGATCCGTCAAAATGGAATAGCCCCGGAAGTTTCTTGTTCAAGTAAAAACAAAAACTCAACACATCAACCCCTAATCAATAAGATATCTATAGTAGTGGCAGTCAATACTAAGTAACTTCAGTCTAGACTCTAAGTAACAGTGCAAACAATTTTCAACAGGAACTTTTCAACTGGAGTTTAGCGATAAAATCAATATGATAAAATGAACAATCACGTAACAGTAAACACTATCTGGACATAACATAATTTGTTAGCCCAAAAGTTTGATTGGATGTATTACCGTGCATATTTGTGGCATGTGGCAGTTTGATTCCTGGCATATGCATTTGCTCCTCAGAGACACCATTTCCATTGGATATGAAAGGATAACCTTTTGTTAGGGTGAACTTGGAGTTACACGTGTTACCCCATGTGGTATTAGCAGCATTTCCAGACTGAATAAGTGGACCATTGTTCAACAGAAAACCCGTCTGCTGCCTTCCCCCTGTACCTTATCAAAGGAAATAGAAACACTATCAGTGTATCAAATTTAGACTCTGATTTCTAGTAGACCATAAACAGAAATCAGCCACCGTTGATCGCCTTTCTTACTCCAACTGTTTTTGGGTTTTCGGGTTTTTGTTTCGGAAATAGAAACAATATCAGTGTATCATACTTAGAATCTGATTTCTTGTAGGCCATAAACAGAAATCACCCACTGTTGATCGCCTTTTTTAACTCCAATAGTTTTTTACCTCTTCCGAATTACGGTACGAGATTGTTGTGCCTTTGAGGCATTTCAAATAAATGGACAAAAATGAACTATGAAGATCTTACAATTACAGGAAGAAGCTAAAAGTAAACTACTGCTTTTATGAAAGAGTTTTTGCAGACCAAATTATTAGCAGTATAAATAGTGATTTTTTTTTCTCTTGTGGAACCGTTCCAACTGTATTCTAACAGAAATAGTGCTAGACAACATAAAAAAACATAAACATCCCCCTAAGGTTCAGTAAGGTCAAGCACCTGATTTTGCAAGACTAGTATAATTAGTTTTTTTTGGAGAAAAAAGGTTCTAAAATGGACCTCGTTATTTTGGATGCACTCTATCCCATTTGAACGAAATGAAATAGATAGATCTGCACACAAGTTCATCATAAGATAGATACTTAAAGATTGAAAAGGTGTACATTTTCTTTATGCATATTCCAATACTGGGTAATCGGGCATGTAGCAAAACATATTCTAAGAGTATTAAATTGTTTAAAATACCATAGAATGATGATGAGAGCCTTGTCGAATTAAACTGGATAGTCTCCTGCTGTGGCTTCCGACGCCGTGCATTATGATCAGAAAGTCTTCTTCTGCAACTGCGCTTCCTCTCGTCAAACTCAGACAAATTATGGAACCTTCAAACAAAAAAAGACATCAATTTTTTTGAAAATAGTTCCAACTGCTGATGTTTGTGTGCATTTGTGGAAAAACAGGCAGGGATTAGCAGTTCATCTTGGAAGATATAGTTGGCTAATAAGATCATGTGTCAGAAATACATATGAGATGGCAAACAGAGATATCTAATTTATGAACATAGTTCTTCTTTTGAAAAAATAACCTGCTACACTGTTGGCAAAAACGACGTTCAAGGCCTCCAACAATAACCTTTGCGCATTTGGAATGGCCGTCACAAACTCTATGCTTTCTGTGATAATCTTTAGCCGTTGAAAGATCAGCATTGCAGCCATCAACTGCACAGCGTGGTGCAGGCAGATTTTGACCTGGTGACTTAGTTTTCTTCAACAAACTGGTGGATGTATTAGGCACCACAGAAGAAGAAGAAGAAACACTCTTAACATTGCCTCCAGCACCGCTATTCTCAAAATATGTTCGTTTTCCGAGCTTGAGACCGATTAATGGTTCGACAGATCCAACAGAAGCCTCGAGAACTGGATAAGTACCAGAAACCTCAGTTTCTTTCATCTCGATTTTGTTGCTAAAATTTTCAGGAAAGCCCTCGAAATTCATGAGCCTGAAGTTTGAGCTTTGCATCACATCCTTTGTGGAAGAGTCTGTAGAAGCTGATATCGAGCTCTTAGTGGAAGAAACATGCCCACCGTCGGAGCCAGAGGCGGCACCACCGCTGTTGTTGCCGCCACCACACATGGAGGGGTTGAAAGATCCGGCATCGATTTCTCCATCGTCAACAATCATCCAGTCTACTAATTGCAGCTTCTTGGGACTTTCGGATGCTTTTGATCCGAAGGCAACAATGTTTTCCCAATCCCACTTTGCATTCCAATCCATCTCAGAAAATACGAAGGGTTTAAACGGCTCTGTTAATTATCCTTGTACCACAAATGCATCATAAACTAGAAACAAGAACTGCAAAATGCAAAATCGGAGCCATTCAAAATATGCATTGGAAGGAAAAAAAATATCGAAGAAGCAATCCCACATAACAAGTAGAGTACCGAGCACAAGTTTTCTAGAAGGATCAAATAAATGAAAAAATATCCAAAACATTAGGCTGCTTATGCGAGAGGAAATCACCCAACATAGAAACTACAGTTCCCTGATTCAAGAAATTATCAAATCATAAAAGTGAAAAGTTAACTCACATACTTTTCTAAGGGTTAAAAATCAAGTTTTTAGCATTACCAGAAGTACACAGTACTCAACCCCTAAATCCCCAATTCACGGCTACAAGTGAATCGAACACTTACGATGATGTGATAAATCACAGCAATGACCACTCATTCTTTAACTTAAAAGCTTGATTCAGTCGATATTTCCGTAGCAAAGATATTCAGATTCTTTTTCTAAAATTTATCGTTCTCCCAATGATCCCAACAACAGATAAACAGAAAGACTCTTAATTACAGCTCAACCAGCTAACAAAAGCCTTTCATACTATGTCATTCATAGCAAAACATTAATTTCTGGTAAAAGAAAAGAATGTGGAAAGAAACTATAGTCTCTCTCTCTCTATCTTCAGCCGCCTTTAATACAGCAGATCGATAACAGAAAGATTTTAACTGTTCACTGCTACTAGTATATAACCAACACTTTCCAAGTACAATAAAGACTCCTTTTTATCTTTCTCTTTTATATATCTATCACTCACATGCTCAATTCTCTTCTACAATAAAGACATCAAATACACACTACTACTTCAATTGACTAAGAACTCCGAAAAAAAAAAAAAAACACGAAATCAAAAAATATTTCTCAATCTGTTTTATAAAAATTGATAATGAAATTAAATCAAGCCTATATTTGTATCTTTCAGTGATTTCCAACCAAACTAAACCCCAGAAGAATTAAAAACCACCATAAGAAGAAAATGATTTTTTTAGCTCCAGATGCTTTTTCACTCTTCAATCACAAAATAAATTAAAAAAAAATAATGGTAGTTAATGGAGGCAGTTATGGTCCCCCCCATCTAGGGAAAATGTTTTACCCCCAAAAAAAAAAAAAAAAAACCCAAAAAAACGCAGGTCTACACTGCACGACGTCGCTTTGCCCATCCTCAATGACGTGGAAACACCTCAGAAATCACCATAACCCATAAAAATTGCACAGGAAAGGAAGAATGGAAAATAAGTAGAGAGAGAAAGAGGAGAGAGAGAGAGAGAGAGAGAGATAAAGAGAGATCTTCTTTTCCCCCAATTTCCAACGCTAATACTACTTTTTTGATTTTTCAATTCCTAAATCACATTTTCGGAAAAAAAAAAATTTAAAAATTAAAAAATCAGCCAATAATTCCATGGAGACGAAAAAAAAAATTAATCTTCTGTTTCTCCAAAAATAGCAGCTACAAAAAAGGAACTTCGCTTACTCCAATGCTTCATTAATCACTTCGTCTACAATAAATAATCATTTCCAGGAGCAGAGAGCAGTTATAGTTTAAATCAGTCTGCATATTTGATTAAACAAAGCAATTACACAATCATGAAAAAAAAAATAGTGAAATTGAAAAAAGGAAAGTAAATTAAAAAAATTACTTCATAAGGAAAAAAGAGACGAGAGAGAAGCAGTAGCAGCAGCCACCAGCAGCAGCAGCTTACCCAGTCCCAGTGCGCGAAGGAGAGAGAGAGAGAGAGTGTAGAGAGAGAAAGTATAGAGAGAGAGTGTAGAGAGAGAGAGTAGAGAGAGAAAGGGGGCAAATGAATTTTTTTTTTATATTTTATTTTTACCAAATGGAGAAAGTGAGAAGACTGATGAGAGAGACGAAAAAGTGGGGGCAAACTGGCAGCAACAATGGTGTGTGAGCTACTTTTTTAATAGCTCCGAAATGTGGGTCCCACTGAAGTAATTGTCTGTGTGCGCATCCATATGAGTGGCTGTGGGAGCGAGTTGAATCGGACGGCTGGGGTTTGGGCAGAGTGCTGCAAGCAGATTAGATGGCTTTTGCCAGAAGGGAACAATTGGGCTGTTTGTACCTCGACCCAAACATGCCTTTGCCAATTGCCACCTCAACTCCAGTTTCTTCTTTTCTATTTAATTTTAAAAATTAAAATTGTGTTTATGTTATGGGTAAATTACGACGACCCCTCAGGTATGGTCAAATTACGAACACACCATCAACTATAAATTTTCTTACACGTACATCCTTATGCTGTTCAACTCAACTTAATCTTCTAAATTCCGTAGAATGTTCAGCAGTTTGTACTCATTTTGTGTAAAATTGCAGTTTCTGATGCACAACAATTTGATATTTACAAGCCAAGAGACACGTCTTATTTCAAAATATGGAGCTCGAATGGGGTAAAATGGGTACAAAATGAAAAATATTTTACATAATCTAAAAGATTCCACTAAATTTGACACCGCAAGGATGGACGTGTAAGAAGATTTATAGTTGATGGAGTGATTGTAATTACCCAAACATAAGGAGTTTTTTTCGTAATTTAACTTTATCTTGGGAAAGTGACTGTAATTTACCCTTATGTTATTGATGTGAATGTGATATTGTTAGATGAAATGATTTTAAGCTGATTGATATTTTTCATTTTAATTTAAATTAAACAAACGATTCATTTACACCCTACATTTATTTCATATATGTTTTAAATCAATTATAATTTGGGTTTCAATCAAAACATCATATGAATAAATCTATTAAATTTTGTTTAATAGTAAATTTCTTTAGGAAAAAATTGATATTTATTATATATATGATGAGTAATTTGAACTTTGAAATTTATTATACAAGTATGATGGTTCATTGTATTATATTATTATTATTATTTTAAATATATTCAAAAATATGATTGTATTTATTAATTTGGTATGATTGTCCAATTAAAAGCGTCCAATCAATTTGATCTTCATTTTTAAATAGATCAATTCGATCATTTATAAAATTATGAAGTTATTATCAAACTTCGCCTAGCCTCGTTTCCGCTTCAAATATACGGAGCAAGAATAATATGGTTGGGTCGAGTAGAAGTAGCTTATGAGATCGGACACCTGGTAAAAATACGCTATGTGGTTTTAAATCGTACGACGTACATTTACATAAAAAATTACTTATTAAGTGCACGCACACAAAGATGTGTGTATTAATTAATGTGTAAATCTATGATATAAAATTACGTAGTGTATTTCACCAGGTGTAAATTCTACAAAACTTTTTTTTTTTTTTGAGTAATAAATTCTACAAAACTTGCTCCATCTATGTTCACCTGACATATTTATATAGGGTAAATTACAACCACCTCCCTGAGGTATGGTCAATTTACGAAACAACCTCTCTTGTTTGGATAATTACATCTACCCCTCAACTATGTTTTTTTCTTACACTTCTACCCTTATGGTGTCAAATTCAACATAATTATCTAGATTTCGTGGAATGTGCTCTAGTTTGTACCCGTTTTGTGTAAAAACAGTTTCTGATGTACTACAGTCTGATATATACAAGCCAAAAAACACATATTATGGTCATCTTGCTTTAAAATGTGGAGTTCGAATGAGATAAACTGGGTACAAAAGTGATAATATTCCATATAATCTCGAAGATTCCACTAAATTTGAAGTCGCACGGATGGACGTGTAAGAAGTTTTATAGTTGAGGGGTGGTTGTAATTACCCAAACAAAAGGGGGTTTCGTAATTTGACCATACCTTAGGGGTGGTTGTAATTTACCCTATTTATATATGATGAAACCCAAAGTTGAAATGAATAAAATTGAAATCGCTTCTAGAAACCGAAATCAGAATCGATCGATCGAATCGAGACGAAAATCGACCTTCGTGATTTTTGGAAATCGTTTCGACCCGTACATTGTTCATTTATGCCTCAAAATCGACCGAGAGTTCACCCTAGGATCAGTGGAACAAACCAACGGTTCAGATTGGACTCGGAGCTGAAGTTAATGTGAACTGTTTTTTGCATCATGTTTAAGTTAGCCCCAAAGGATATTGATACAGTGTGTGCCGGTCTACTAGAGCGGCGATGTGGTGAGAGAAAAGTGGACGGCCGGGGATTGTCGAGAACACGTGGACGGCCAAGATGGAGTACAGTGGTAAAAGGACGTGAATTTTGTCCTGGAGCTGACATAAATTAGTAGCGTAACAATGGAATGGGGAATGGATGCGTTTACACTGAGTCGACTCACTGTTTCTCCTTTTTCCTTCTTGTCGTTTTCTATTTTTACTTTTCATTTTCCAGGCTATATTTTAAATTAATTCTGTTATACATATACTTAGGGTAAATACTAAACAGCATAAAAACCCCCATGTTTTTTTTTTATTTGCGTAAAACCCCCTTATATTTTATTTTACTTTGCATGAAATCATTTTTTCCGTTAAAAGTTAAAATCGTTAACTATAGAGGTGATTTCCATGCATTTTTTGTCATAACAGAGGGAATTTTGTGCATATTTTCTGCAATACAAGGGACAATATTATGCAAAATTAATTTATTCGTTTAAATTTCATATTATTTTCTTAAATTAAGTCGAACACATTTATTCAGTTACAATATGAAAAATAGAAATTTAATAGGTTTGGTAGCTTTTTTATTCAATTTTTATATGATATAATTCATTAATGTATTTAAACTTTTTGATTTTTTTAAATATATAATTATTTTATTAGAATTATTATATATTTTTATAACTTATTAAGAATTAATTATATGTGAAAACAACATAAATAATTTGAGAATTCGTTCCAATTTTCATCAAGAATAATATATATTTAGTTTTCATATTCTAAATTAATAAGGTGTTTATGGTGTTTACTTTAATACCTACTTATAGGGTGTGTTATATTAATAAGAAGTACCAAAAGCTAATTATATATGGTGACAGTTTTTTCTAACATGAACCATTAATTTCTCATTTCTCAAAGTTTTCCACTCTTTTCACCAAAATAAATTTGTCCTTTTAAGGTTTAAAAAAAAATTGTAGCCTTAGTGAAATAATCAATTTGATTATTACAATAAATAAATATTTTACTAAAATTCAGATAAACATTTTTTAAGACGTCCAAAGTTGCATTCTCATGGAAATGTCTGAATTAAGTAAATAGTTTCAGAGAACACTTTTATACGACTGTACATGAATTGGATTCGAATTCGCCATGTATTTCGGGTGATATCTGTGGATTTTATATAGAGATGTTTGAAACAACAAATCATTTTATCATTTTATCCGAACTCGGATCTTTAATTTCATCGGAACACGGCCCTATAATTCCATTAAAACAAAGTCGTTTCATTAACACGAGCTTATTCCCACAAAAATGGAAGATTGTCGTTCGTACAAATAACATACATAATTTACAAATATAATTCTAACATCTACCTTTTATGCATGAAAAACAACATTTTGTTTAATAGATAGCACTTATTTTTTTTAAATTTTGAAGCTTTAAAACATGTTTATAAGTTTCATTCATAAACATGAAAACGGATCGATAATCCTAGTAAAATTGTCGATTTCTTTCTTGGTCGAAACAAAAAAAATACCCAAGTTCGAAAATACAATATCGATCAATCCTTCTAAATTATTGCGACCGTATTTTACTTTAACTCTTTTTTTTTTCTTGATACTTTTGACTTTTTTTTTCTTAACTCGTTTGTTTTTACAAATAACTAGTATTCAAATTAAATTCTTGAAAATTAATTATTCAAAATTTATGAGCTTGACGAATATACAGAGAGGTTTATTTATGGGATGTGATAAATGTTGTTCTAACTTTAATAATACCGTTACGACTTCAAATGTGATTTTGATCATTTTTAATTCCAAATTTTACAAAACCCGAAAAATAGAATTTGTAGTATTCTGAGTTAGTTTTCTAATCCAACTTGAATTACCAAAATTGGATGTCGGACGAAAAAGATATACATGAATCAATGATACTCCCCACAACTTTGATGTATTGAGGTATCTAAAATTCAAAATGTGACTCATTCATGGATAAATTTGTCACACGGCATCCAATCTAGCGAATTTAAGTTGGATTAGAAAGCTAACCAAAAGGACTACAGTTTTCGTGTTTCAAATTTTGCCAAAATCAAAATAAAAATACGTCAAAATCATGTTCGATGTCAAAACGACATTTGTAAAATTGAAACGGCATTTAACATTTCAGTTTATTTATTCAACTAATTAAGTCCCAAAGTCAACACTACATAATAGATTGACCAAAACATTCAAGCCATCTTGTGGCAGTAGTGTAGAGAATAGGTTAGATCATCTGTCAATCTGCCATAGGATTTTTTAAATAAGTAAAACTAGAAAATTAATGCATTTAAACCTCATTTTCTTTATATTTAATATCTATATATAGCATGCCTTCTTTTAGACATGGCTACAGATTCTTCTAGTTACTTAATTAGCTATAGAAAACTAAAAACTTAACCAATATTTACATGATTTTTTTTTTTTAATTTATTAATTAATTTGAGTTTATTATAGGGGCAATTTGCTATAGGTCCTTCTATAAGAGATTATATGTGTTAAAATCCATCTAATAAACTCTAATTTCCAGCAAATTTTTTATTTATAATTTGTCAAAAGTACCCCTATCAATATTCCTATCAATATACGGTAAAATAAATCTTCAAAATCATATCCCCTATTTTTCTCCCTATTATACTGCAAATCCGAAAATTAGAATTGCAAACATCCGGAAATCTATTTCTTCCATGTTCCTTCAAAGCGAAGATCTCTCCACAAATTTTGAATCCTTCCATAGGTTTGGGTGTTCGATCGTTTGCAATTTTACCAGGTCGTTTGCAGTTTTACCAGGTCGTTTGCATTTTGTCTTCGTTCGATTTGTTGTTTCCCTATTTGCCTTCGTTTCGTTTCGTTTGCTGTTTACAAATTGCTTGTTGTTCGGAAACAACGGCTGGTGTTTAGGGTTTGTTGTTTGAGCAAGGGCCTTCGGGTTGTTTTGAAATCTTCAAATTCCGTTTGCTGTTTGTGATGTGGTGATTACTTGCTCGTTCTTCGCTTGCTATTTTGGAGACACCGCTTGCTATTTTGGGATTTTTTCGTTCCACCTTTGTTTAGTGTTTGCGATTTTCACTCCTCCCGCAAATAATGGTTTAGACACGTACGAGTCTCGGTAAGCAACAAATTAATGTTATGAATATTATGCAGAAAAGTAAAAGTCTAGGTATGTAATTACCTTTTTTGCATTTCTCTCATTTGTTTTTAGATGCTTTAATGATGATTTAATAATAGATGTTATAGATTTTTTTTTTATCTCAAGAATTTTTTTTGCTGATACATGAGCATCAATCTCGTTTATTATCCACACATTCCAAAGGTTTCGATTTACATATTTTGTACATTTATTAACCGTACTTTTTATATTGTTGTTTGTATTTTTTAATTTTTTTTTGCAGTTGCTTGTTGACAGTTATCGTTATTTGTATTGTATCGTATGAAATTTGCATTACATTGTGCATTATTGAACATTTATATTTACGTTTATTAGTTATTCTTATGACAGTCTCCGTTTTGTTGTTCTCGAGGTCTGCTATTTATTGTTATTCATTTGGTTTGCAGTTTGAAGTTTGCTGTTTGTTTATAGTTGAACCAACATATTCTTGTTAGCAGTTTTTGTTTGCAATTACAAGTCTCTTGTTTGCAATTTCGTGTTTGATATTCATTGTTTGTAATTTCTTGTTACTTTTGAAGTTATTGTTTACAATTGCATTTATTGTTTGTAATTTGCTATTTCATGTTTCTTTTTGCAATCGAAAATCTTATTGATATTTTTTTTGTGTCCGCTCAAACAATTACGTCAAAAAAAGGGACGAAAAATTACAGGACTCCTCAATGTCTTCCCGAAAGGCAAAAACAAGAGCAAATCAGACTGCAAACGAAGCCCTGAAAAAACGACGACTTTCGTAGAGAACATTGTAGGATCATTAGTTCCGTATTATTGTTGTGTAAAGGCATTTGTAGAATAACATTTTAAACATAACTTAGTTTGTTTTCATATTCTCTTTGTTATGCTATTTATTTTTTTGTTGCAAATTGCAGTTTGTTTGTCCTTTCTTTTGTATTTTTCGCTTGATTGTTGCAATTTGCTGTCATAACTTCAAAAGATATAAACTTGGTGAATAAAAAATAATGTCGAAAAATTATGAAAATAAGTGTATGAAATCCTACCAAAAAATGTAACAAGTAAATACTACGACTTTGTGATGTGAAATATGCGTTCAAATTATTTTGTTTGATGAAGCACAATTAATTAGAAAATGCAAATAAAAATTATAAGAATAAGTAATAACAAATAGATATTGAGAAAGAGAAAGAGTGGAGAGTGATTTACGTGAGATGGGGGGGGGGGGGGGGGGGAATGAGTGATATGTGGGATTTGTTTCCTTATTTGCTATAATTAATTATTTTCATATTAATATTAATTAAGGGTGTTTATGTCTATATACAATTAATTTAAATTATTTTTTTGAATTAAAGGACATATACCTATATTCATCTAACAACTTGGATCTCTACCTATATAAGTGTGGAATAAGGGGTGTCTAGCCAATTTCCCCTTTATTATATCATATTAATTTTATTTTTCTTTTTATGATTTAAATGGATTGGAAAAAATGATAATGCATAAATTAATAAAACTTATTTTCTGCTAAGAAAAAACTTATTACAATTCATTTTATTATAGTCCTTCGATGTATAATTTAATTAATTTTAACGGAATCTTTTACTTATTGGATGGAATATTTCACTCTTATAATTATTTTCAATAAACTATAAACAAAATAGTAACAATAGAAAAACATATCTAATTGAGTTAGTTTTTTAAATATCAACATATAGTATAATTCTAAATTCAAGTCATATGAAGAAAATAAAATCAAAATGATGACTATTTGTATATTAATATAAATTAATATTTCGTGTAACCTTTAAGCTATATTTAATTTTATAAGCTACTTTTCTTGATTTTAAATATTATTTTTTAAATTATAAAATAAATTATTTATTATTTTTTAACGTACTTCATAAAAAATAATTAATAATGGAATATTACGTCCAATTTAAAGAGATTCCGCTAAATATAACAAATTTATACACCAAAGAATTATGATGAAATGAATTATAGAGATGAATATGCATTGAGCTATTTCCTTCAATCTGGGGTATAATTACTATTTAGGGCTGCTCTACTTTTCACTAGCTCTTTAATTAGCATTACATTCTTTGTTTAACTTTCTAATATATATATAAATATATATTAAACAATTCATGTAAAACATGTTTTTTTAAAACATTTGTTTTGATTGGTTGAAGGAACGACTTTTTGACCAAAAAGCAAACCTAAATCTGGGTTAGCTCAAAATAATTTAATTAATCAAACAATTAATAAATAAATGACATCCAACTGTTATAGTTGGAAGTAAAAAATGTAGATTAATAAAAACCCATTAATAAATATTTATATTTTATTCTACGCCCGTAACTTTTATCGAGTAATTTTCTACTTTTGATACCAATCGAAAAAAAAAATCTTATAAACAAATTCTACAATATTTGAATGTAGGGATGACAACAGAGTGGATATTCGTAAAAAAATGCAATAAATGAAATATTACCATTTAATATATTCCATATCGAAATCATTTAAAAATTTAGCTGAAATACCAAAACTATCAACAACTGATATTCGGATGCCTACGAGTACCTATTTACCGTTTAAATTTAATAAGTAAATATTTTTTATTCAAATAATCCATCTTACTATGTCAATCACGTTTGGAATTTGCAAAAGAAAATTTTGAACTTTCTATTTTTGGTCATAAAGGAGAATAGTTGGGCAAACTCATAGTCAGATGTTTGAAAGATTGGGGAATTAATAGAAAAAAATTCACTATATTGTTGATATTGCTTCTGCGAATGATGTTATCGTGACTTACGTGAAAACTATATTTGAAGATGCAGATGGTGGTACAATTTTAGAGGGGATGCATATCCACGCGAGGTGTGTGGCACATATTAGTAATTCGATTGTGCAAGATGGTTTGAAGGCCGAAAAAAAGAGCACGGCTATCACTCGTATAAGAGGGGATGTAAAGTAAGTACGAAGTTCTACTGCTAGGTACCAAAAGTTCATTAGTTCTGCTAAACTTGAAATTTTGGAATCGAACAAGATGTTGTGTCTTCATGTCTCAACTGGGTGGAACTCAGCCTACTTGATGTTGGATGTTGT
>NW_012193425.1:62931-93331 GCF_000504015.1 Erythranthe guttata
GAACCCCAATGGACGGGAGTACCGCCCTTCTCCTACGTTTTAATGAATGACCCATCGAAAACAAGTAGATAAATTTGAGTAATCAAGCTGGCCAGGCTATATAGATTCTCATAATATCTCTAAGTGCTTCTAGGATTGTAATCGTGCTAACTTGAGCTTGCGATTATATGGTGAATTTCGGGCGAGTTGTCTCCTCATGGGAGTTGTCTTGAGCGAAGTTGTAGGAGCATTTGATGATGGGCGATTTAGGCGCGTGTGGATTGAGGTTGCTCTGAGCGAGTTGTCTCCTCGTGGGAGTTGTTTCGCAGCGAGTCTTATTATCGAGCGAGGTGGTTGCACGTGGGAGTTGCCTTGCAACGGATTTGTAATATCGAGCGAGTTAGCTCCTCGTGGGAGTTGTCCCGCTGCGGGTTGGGATACCGAGCGAGTTGTCTCCTCGTGGGAGTTATCTCGCTGTAGGTTGTAGTACCGAGCGAGTTGGCTCCTCGTGGGAGTAATCTCGCTGCGGATCATAGGATGGAGCGAGTGGTCTCCTCGTAGGAGTTATCTCGATGTGGGTTCGTAGGACCGAGCGAGTTGGCTCCTCGTGGGAGTTTCCTCGCTGCGGGTCGTAGGATGGAGCGAGTGTTCTCCTCGTAGGAGTTATCTCGCTGTGAGTTCGTAGGACCGAGCGAGTTGGCTCCTCGTGGGAGTTGCCTCGCAACGGGCTGTAGGATTGAGCGAGTGGACTCCTCGTGGGAGTTGTCTCGCTGTAGTTTTGAGACTAGAGGGGGTTAGCTCCTCGTGGGAGTTGTCCCACAACGGGCTATAGGACGGAGCGAATGGTCTCCTCGTGGGAGTTATCTCGCTATGGTTTCGTAGACCCGAGGGAGTTGGCTCCTCGTGGGAGTTGTCTCGCTGCGGGTTGTAGGACGGAGCGAGTTATCTCCTCGTGGGAGTTGTCTCGCTACGGGTTGTAGTTCCGAGCGAGTTGGCTCCTCGTGGGAGTTGTCTCGCAACGAGTGTGTAGGGCCGAGCGAGTTTGCTCCTCGTGGGAGTTATCTCGCTATGGCGTTGAGACCCGAGGGAGTTGGCTCCTCGTGGGAGTTGCCTCGCAACGGGTTATAGGACAGAGCGAGTAGTCTCCTCGTGGGAGTTAACTCGCTATGGTTTCGTAGGGAGTTGGCTCCTCGTGGGAGTTTCCTTGTAAGAGGTTGTAGGACCGAGCGAGCTGTCTCCTCGTGGGAGTTGTCTCGCTGCGGGTTGTATTACTGCGCGAGTTGGCTCCTCGTGGGAGTTGTCTCGCAAGCCCCCCACTCTCGAGAGGATGTGGGAGCCACGTTGAAAAGGGTACCGGATCTTGTCGAGAGTAGATCGGTGTTGTAGTCTTGCGTTAATCGTTGGCATGGTGTGGAGAAATAATTCTTTTTTTTTTTTTTTTTTTTTTATTCGTTTGAGAGCGCGCGCGAATTGGCGAGTCGCGTTGGAGAGCTCGCGCAATTGGATGGAGCTAGTTGAAATTCTCGCGCGATTTGGTAAGGCGAGATGAAATCCGCGCGCAATTTAGTAGAGAATAGCGAGAGATGCGCGCACTCCAAAATAGGAGGCCACGCTTGGAAGAACGTGCACGCGCGCGCATGGGGTCGCGCGCGCTTTCTAGCTGCATGTAATACGGAAAGAGAGAGAGTGTAGAGCTGCCATGGGGAGGCGCGCGCTCCTTTAATGTGTAGAGAGAGAAAGGGTGGTGATGCAGGAGAGAGAGTGTGGTGCAATAAATGCAGGAGAGAGAGGGTAAGTTACCCACGTGCTCTCTCCCCTCTTCTCTTCCTTTTCTTTATTTTTATTTTTATTTTTTTTTCCTGTTTTCTCCTAGGCAGCCGCACGCGCTGCCCAATGGGCGCGTGGGTGTCACGCGCGCGTGCTGCTCACGCGCTCTTCGTCCTTTTTTTTTTTTTTTTTTTTTTCCTTTTCGGACGCTGACGCAGGCGCGCGTCAGGCGCGTGTCGTCCACGCGCGCGTGAGGTAAATTCGCGCGCCTCTTCTCCTTTTTTTTTTTTTTTTTTTTTTTTTTTTTGCGCTTTTGCTGACGCGCGCGCGCGTCAGCGCGCGCGTGCACTGCACGCGCGCCTCCTTTCCTCTCTTTCTTTTTGTTGTTTTTCTTTTTTCTTCTAATTCTTCTTCTTTCTTCTTTCTTTCTTCTTCTAATTCTTCTTCTTTTACTCTCT
The DNA here is from genome assembly GCF_000504015.1 of Erythranthe guttata. Next base: position 65,136 of record NW_012193425.1, read on the forward strand.
TTTTTTCTTGTTCTTGTATTTTTTCATCTTCTTTTTTCTTCTTCTTCTTTTTCATCTTCTTCTTTTTTCTTCTTCTTCTTCTTCTTTTTTCTTCTTCTTCTTTTTCATCTTCTTCTTTTTTCCTCTTCTTCTTTTTTTTTTTTTTTTTTTCTTTTTTCATCTTCTTCTGGGGTCTCGCGTGCGCGATTTTACCCCTTTTTTTTTTTTTTTTACGTGGTTGATGTTCACCCCATTGGGGATGTTCTATTTTTTGAGTAGGGAGATTATTCTCGTTCCTTGAGATGGGATGTGCACCCCCTTGGGGATGTTCTATTTTTTGAGTAGGGAGATTATCCTCGTTCCTTGAGATGGGATGTGCACCCCCTTGGGGATGTTCTATTTTTTGAGTAGGGAGATATCCTCGTTCCTTGAGATGGGATGTGCACCCCCTTGGGGATGTTCTATTTTTTGAGTAGGGAGATATCCTCGTTCCTTGAGATGGATGTGCACCCCCATGGGGATGTTCTATTTTTCTTTTTTTTTTTTTTTTTTTTTTTTAGGAGGGAGATTATACTCGTCTCTTGAGATGTGATGTGAACCCACTTGGGGTTGAAAGGTAAGGACGATGCTCAACGTTGGGATGGGGATAACTGCCCACTGTAGGATGAGGCGCTCTAGGTGGATGCGCACGGTTATGCTATTGGTTCGCGCGTGTGCGTCAGACCATTTTTCTGTTTTTGAAGTAGGGACGTGAAACACTTGATGGGAAGTGAAACCCCTTGGGGTTGAAAGGTAAGTGGATGTACCACCCTTGAGATGTGATGCCCAACTTTAGGATGGGATAGCCCCCCATTTAGGATGAGGCGATCACGAACCACTGGGGTGAGATGCCCCACCTTGGCGATATATGGTGCCACTGATTCAGTGGCAGCACGAGTTGAATCTTCCGTGATCATACGCTGAAGGTCTTCTTTGGTTATCTGAACCGTTCGAGAAGTAAGTAGAAATTGATCATGTTGAGGACCCAGTGGGGCCTCACGAGGAGGAGCGTTGGCTCCTGCTATGACGAATGAAATGTTTTGGGGGCGATGTGACCCCCAGGGAGTCGATAACCCTTGGCGAACGAAATATTTTGGGAGCAGATGTAAGCCCCCAGGGAGTCGATAACCCTTGGCGAACGAAATATTTTGGGGGCGATGTAAGCCCCCAGGGAGTCGATAACCCTTGGCGAGCGAAATATTTTGGGGGCAGATGTAAGCCCCGAGGGAGTCGATAACCCTTGGCGAGTGAAATATTTTGGGGGCATATGTAAGCCCCCAGGGAGTCGATAACCCTTGGCGAGTGAAATATTTTGGGGGCATATGTAAGCCCCCAGGGAGTCGACGGCGGTGGTGCCATAGGTGGCTCCACATGTGGAGCAGGTGCTGGTATCGCGTTGGGAGCATTTGCTCCCCTCGTGGCGATATATTGGGTCACGGCCTCTATGGCAGCGCGAGTTGAAGTTTCTGCTATCATGCGTTGAAGCGCATCCTCGGTTATTTGAACCATTCGAGGAGCAGGGAGCGGTGGATCGGCGAGTGGTTGGTCCCCAAGGGGGATCACCTGAACCTCGCGAGGCGGATCCATGGGATGTGGAGGAGGTGGCAAGCCAGAGCCTCCACGAGGTGGGAGGTCATTTGCTGTGTCCTTTTCTCTCCGAGCAGCCGCCTCAGGAGGATCTTGTTGGCTACGTGATCTGGTTTGCATCGTTCCCACAGACGGCGCCAAAATGATGATGCTAAAATATAGCTCACCTAGGGTAGTGTAGAAAATGAACTGGGAGAGCAAAGCAGATCAGTAGCTTGACAACTTGATGATCCTGAGGTACCTGCGGTCATAGAACACATGAACTAAGCCGGGGGTTGATCCGGCGGAAACCCCTCTGGCTGACGGAATATCTTCACTGATCATAGAAATGGTCCAGAGAATACGTATTGTAGTATTGCTCAGTTAATAGGACGTACCTTAATAAAATGAGGAAAACCTCTATTTATATGTCGTTTATTGGGTTGGGTTTGCTTTGTTGGGCCCAAGCCTTACTTGAAGGTGTTTGGGCCTCGGTGATATTAGTCTTCGATATTGGACTCGTAGCCCAGTAGGTAAAGAAATTGTGGGCCCATTGGGTTGGCCCAATTAGGCATATCATTTTCCTACATAAAGATACACACTCGTTTTGATTTTTCCACGATTTAATCTTTCCCATATAAATATGCACACTCATTTTGATCTATCTGATATAAATTTCATCGAATATAGTATAAAGTTTACTGTACGATTTACCACTCCCAATGTAAATGGTTAATTATACGTATACAAATATATACGGTAGAATCTCGATAAATTAATACTCGATAATTTAATAAATTCGCTTAAATAATAGTTTTTTCTGGTTTCGGCTCGGTGAAAACCTACTAAATTATTAGTTTGATAATATAATATTTTATTAAATTAATAAAATTTTACTAGTTCCGACTGTATTAATTGATAGAGGTTTAACTATATATATATATATATATATATATATATATATATATATATATATATATATATATATATACTTATTAAATGAAAATCGAAAAAATGAGTTTCACTTAATTATGGTAGCTGCCAAACGGAGGGTCCATTATAAAGATTTATGTGCTAATCACATGTTTGCATTCATTCTTTGTTTTTGGGACTCTGTTGTGTTGTCCATGATCCATCATTTTCTCCCTGACAAAATCTATTGCACAATAAATATACATTTGTCTACTAGCTTCATAAAGTTGGATATAATTTGCTTTGATATAAATAGAAGGTTGGCAAAACACCAATTTATATTGAATTTCAAACATACTCAATAACTCACAACAATAAACTTTTTTTTTTTTTTTAATTTTTATTACCATTGGGTGAAATTGAAATTGGATTTAGTGGTGTACATATTGATATTTACTTATGTATGGCAAATTACGACCACCCCTTATGGTAATGTCAAATTATGAAGGAAAAAAATCCCTCTTATTTGGGTAGTTACAACTTACAATTATTACCATCGACTATGTATTGTCTGTCTTACATGTTCATCCTTACAATGTCAAATTATTTTACTGAATCAGATGTTTTTCTCGTAAGAAAATAATAATTGAGGGGTAATTGTAATTGCCTAAACATAAGGTTTTTTTTTTCTTGGTAATTTAGCCTTATTTCAGGTCGGTGGTGGCGTAATTTGCCCTTTAGATTCGTTAGACTTAGGTCATAAAAAATGTTAGCTAGTTTGAGCATTTTTTATTGTATAGAATGATTAAATAATTGGACACTTAAGAGAGTTGGTGAAAATGTAGGTTGGCTTCCCTTGAAGCTAATTGATAATACTACCAAACCGTGCACCAAATATTCGGTACTTTTAGTGGTAAATATATTAATAATATAATACTATATTATATTTAGAAAATATTCAATTAAAATATACTACATAGAATAGCGTATAGAAAAACACTCAAAGAGAATTTATATAGGAAAAAAAATAATAAATAAACTATGGATGCATCATATTTTATAAACATATGGTCTATAATAATTCAAACCTCAAGTCTGCAGTTTATATGTATAACTAGTAATTTCACCGCTGCGATACACGGAAGATATATATTTTCCATTAATAATTATTATTTCATAATACATTTCCAATTAATAATAAATAATAATTAATTTAAATGTGAATATTTCAAGGGTAAATTACTAAAATCCTTCCCTAAAACTGAAGTCTAAGAGCAACTCCAATGGGAGTATCAAATGGATTATCAAACCCATAAACCACTTTTTTGATATCCCAAAATTAATTTTTTTTACTCCAATGGGGGTATCAAAATGGGTAAGTATTTTGATATTTTACCTCTTTGTATGTAAAAATAGATCCTGGAAATTGAGTTATCAAAAAATTAACCACCTAAACGTCCAATTAGAAAATGACACGTGGCAAATGCAAATAAAACCACTAAAAAACTTCCAATTGATTATTAATTTTGATAATCATGGTTGGAGTAGATAAACTATAAATGAATATTAAAATATTATCTTAATTATCAAATGAGTATTTGATAATTCAATTTTGATATTTCCATTGGAGTTGCTCTAAGAGCAACTCCAATGGCGTTATTAAATGGGGTATCAAAACCCTTAACTACCATTTTGATAATTGAAATTAGAAATTTTTCACTCCAATGGAGTTATCAAATGAGTTTCTATTTTGATATTTTAATTTTTGGGATGTAAAAATACATCCGGAAGAAATAATACCAATTGGAAGTTACATAACTTAACCACCTTAATAACCAATTAGAAAATGACATGTGTTAATTAAAATATATAATCACATTATTTATTTTTAATTATGAACTATTTGATAACTATGGTTGGAGCAAATAAATTTATTTAGTTATCAAAGTAAAATATAAAATATCAAATAAATATTTGATAATTCATTTTGATATTTATGGGTTGGAGTTGCTCTAAGAGCAACTCTAACGAGTTATTAAATGGGTTATCAAATCGGACTCCCCAAGTTTAAAAATTCTCTCCTCCAATGGGGTTATTAAAATAGAGTTCTATTTTGATAACTCATTCATGGAGAAGTAAAAATACATCCCAAATAAATAATTATCAAATATTCTCCTAAAAACTAGGAGCACGTGGAAAAAGAAAAACCTCAACAAAATTGAGTTTTCTTTTCTTTACGTAAAAATCTCAACAAAATAAAATTAAATTCTCTACGCCTTCAACAAATTTCCACTAAAATCTCAAAAACATCTCAACAGATTTTTGTTTTCTCTACAGCTTCAACATAGTTCCACGGAAAAAAAGAATCTAAATGTATATATAATTTTTTTTTTCGGTTTTGAAAAGGTAAAAACTTGATTAATATTGATTTGAGGATAGTTTACCTGAAAGATCGGTTTGTATTGTTATTTAAAAATGGATTAAAAAAATAAATAATATATAAATAATCATAAATTTGTCTGATAATCGATTTTTTGATACTTGTAGTTGGAGTACAATAGTTGTATAGAGATATCAAAGTATAATCCTAGTTATCAAATGACTATTTGATAATCCCATTTGATAACAATGGGTTGGAGTTGCTCTAACTAACAAAATGTCAAAAACCATCAAGTAATCATAATTACCACATACATTTTGATTAATGGTTGCTAAATTAATTACAGAAAAAATGTGTAATAAGGATAATACGATTTGTTCGACCCTACACCCGGTGATAAATACCGGGTGGGTCTTCTGCTGCCACGTGTTTTTTTTTTTTTATATTTTATAATATATTCCCCGCTAGGGTTTACCTTTAAGGGTTTTAGAAAAATAAAAAAAAATGGACACGTGACAGCAGAAGACCCACCCGGTGTTTTTCACCGGGTGTAGGGTCGAAGGAACCGGATAATACTCTTAAGTCAAATAAAACAAACTACCAATTTCCCTAAACCCCCTAGAATATGGTCGAATTACCAAACAAACCTCTGAGGTATCCATAACTACTGAAAACCGCCAAAATTTATTTTCATCCAACAATGTCCTCCTTACAGGCTTAATTTTTTTTAATTTACAATAAATTTAATACGTAAGATATCCCTTTCAATATTTTCAGCTTCAAATATATATTTTTTCATTTTTTTATTTAATTTTACTTGTCAAATAAATAAATACTCTAAAAATCTACATAAAATTAATATTGTGATTGAGCTTGCAAAATCATACAAATTAACTATAAATAAACGTAAATATTACAAAAAATGCAAAAAAATAGTATGTCTTTAAATTATTCAATAATAATGTATATTATGTTAATTGATTATGTTCAATACTGTAATGAACTACATTAATTTAATGATAGCATTCCTTAAAATTCTATAACGATAAAATATTAAAAAAAAATTAATCAAAGAAAATGATAAAATTTGATATCTTTTAATTACGTATTTAAGTGTGTTGTCTCTTAAAATATGATCTTTTAAGACTAAGGAAGTTTGTGATAGTAAAAATAAAGGGTGAATTACAGTATTACACCACCTCCCTTGAGGGTGACTTTTTTAAAAATTTATCTCTACCCTTCACCAAATCTTTAGTAAATAATATTACTGATACACGTAAAACCTATGTACAAATAATCGTAAGTGTACGACATTGCGTTTTGCAAAATAATGAATTTCAAATATTGATCCAGAAGAACCTATAAATTATGATGTCGAGTAATCTAATTATATTATCTAACTGATCGTAATTGGATGGAGTTGTGATTAACACTAATAACTGAAACAAAATAATGATCGTAAACATGAAAATACAAATAATTGTAAATGTAACAATCACAAATTTAATGGGAAGGCTTCTATTTGTAAAAAAAGCTTATAGCAAAAAACCCACCAATATACTATCAAAGACGAACTACAAACCTGGTATATAATGCAAGTTGCTAGAGTCTACCCACAAATCCAATATTTAATGCCAAGTCCTTTAGGGCTACCCCAGGTATATCATGCTTCAGTTTTCACAACCCAAGCTGTATTTCTCAAATTCAAGAAATCCTCTCTCGAGCTCATTCTTAACATCAATCTCACAGGTGTTTAATCAATCGGAAGCATTTTGTATAGGAAAACATGAACGGAATTTAGACGAGGCAAATAGATAACAAATTTGGAAATCGAAATCAACATATACAAGGTTTTATTTTCGTAGAAGAAAACATAATTAGTTCGAAACATAGCGTCAAAAGGAAGAAGACAAGAAATCATAAACTATTTGTAAGGAAAAAGCCTAAGAAAAACCAGAGCCGAAATCCATGTTGAAACTTCTCGCAAAGAACTTGAAAATGAAGTAAAGTCGAAAAAAAACGTTCAAATGAATAGACTCTTTTATTTACAATAGTTTTAAAAACTTCTTAAAGAAACTTTGTAACTAAAATATATGGCCTCGAAATTTGTGCCCATATTGCGATTTTGGCATCTTGAATTGTGATCTGGTGACCTCAAGAAACTGGTAACCGCCTTGCCAAATCGCGGTAAGAAATGTGTGGATCGCGATCCAGATAGGAGGTTGAATCCTCTAATTTTCTCCCAGATCGCAATCAAGAAATGAGATAGTAATCTGGGTCTTGAATCAAACTCTTTGTCTTGCTCCTCAGATCGCGATCAGGTGTGTTGGTCTTGATCACTTGTCTTTTGAAATAAACCCTAAATCGCGATCAAGAATTGTGGACCGCGATCAAGGTGGCCTTCTTGGCCACCTTTTGGCTTGAAAATCGATTTCACTTTAAAATTGCTTTGAATTAACAATAATGGCTTATCTATACCTAAAACTGAAATAAAACACTAAAGGTATAATATATACAAATAAATCCGAAAACTCGGATGAACAAAGATCAAAACTCGAAGATTCGATAAGTGAAAATTGTGCGAAGAACTCTTATCACATCCTCAAACATAGGTCTTTACTCGTCTCGAGTAAAAAAAGATAAAACTACAAGCAAAAAGCAAAAACCTAATCTAGCCAATAACGTAGGGAAAACACGATTGCATGTAGGATGTGCAGCAAGAGTTTAAACCCCTAGAGGTACCCAAATGACGATTTGTGACTCGTGAGAATTTTCAGACAATATATACACAAAGTTGCCGGATTGGTCAAAACATTGCAGTTAATTTCAAAGATAAAATGAGCTAGCCAACAAAAAATCTAAGAATTTTCAAAATGGTTTAACTTCTCTTAAATTTACAGTGAGTCATTGGTATTGTTTTTTTTTTTTTTTATATATAAAATACTTGTTTTTTGATAATTTATGTAATTTCCAAAAATTCAGAACTTTCCGAAATTTTCAAAAGTTGTGTAATATTTGGAAATTTCGAAATTCCAAAACTTTTTGAATTGGAATGGATCTCTAGAGTTTGATATTTTTTTTTTCAAATTGAAATTGGAAGTGGGTTTTTACGTCCGAAAAAAATCGAAAAAATTCCGAAGAAGTCGATTCCGATCCGTTCCCTACTATTTTCTTCTCTACCTAAAACTCAAAAAGGCCATTTAAAAAAAAAAGAAAAAAAAAAGAAAATGAGAAGGGTAATTTGGGAAAGAAATAGAGGGAAAAAAAATCAATCGAGTAGGAGGATGAAAAAAGTATATATATGCGTACAAGGTCAATACTACTCATCAAATCGTATGGGCATGGTGACGTGTAAATACCGGAATGGCTTAAATTAATTAAACAACAAATAACCCAAATTCAACAACACAAACAAACACAAACAAAACCCCCCTCTCTCCATCACACCACCAACACACACTACTACACACACACACTAAAACAGATACGTACAACCTTTAGATATAGAGAGAGAAAAAATAAAATGAGAGAGAGGGGTTTGGGGGAGGGGGTGAGTATAGTAGTTATGGAGTGAATGATGGAAGGGGTGGCCATGTTAAGGCAACTTATTGGACAATTGCAAGAGGTTCTTGAACTCTACGGTTCTCCTCCTCCTACGGTTCCTTCCAATTACTTCATCCAATTTCAACCTCAACCGCAACAACCCTCATCAGAACAGCTGCTACCTCTCAGGTCTCTCAATTTTTGTTTTTTTTTTTTTAATTTCGATTTGTTTTTTCAATTGAAGCTTTCGTTACTGCGCATATGGTGGTTCTGATTTTAGAATGTTTTATTTATGTATATATTTTTTAATCTTTTAATTAATTAATTAATTGGTTAATTTATCACCATCTGGACTAGGGTTTTCCAGTTAATTTTTTGACAATTTTTTTTTTGGTGGCTTCTGATTTTTTTTGTAGTTGTTCTGGGTTTATTGGTTTTCGAAAAAATACGAATGGAGAGTGTTTTTTTGGGGTATAAAAGCTGATACTTTGATTCGGTGTCGACTGAAAGATTGAATCTTTGAGTTTGTGTATTGTTTTGTGAAATCGGGACGAGTTTTGGGTCACTAAAATAAGAATTGTTTGGGTATTTTAGTTTATTTTGTCAATGGTTTAACCCGACTTTTTCCCAATTTTAGAGGCCATTCAAATTTAGGATGCCCGAAATAAGGTGCGAGAATCTAATGATTGTAAGCTTTATAATGTAAACTGTCATGACTTATGCTTACAAAATCGATGTTACGGATAGAAATGCATGCCATCTCGGTGTCGATATGAGAGCAGTTGAGCAAATTAAATGAAGTGTCAAAACCATGTTGAACGATGTGGATTCAATTATTTGGAGTCGACTAAGAAAGCTAGAATATGACTTATTTTCGTTGCTTCATTTGTGAATACTTCACAATATTTCGAGTCGTCCAGGATAGAAATCCTTATAGATTGTTTATAATCAAGAAGAATTTGAGGATTTCTTTTCGAGATTGCTCTTTTTAGTACGGTATGTGATTTTGACGGATCACTTCTTTTGGGTTAACCCCCCACTGAAATCCGTAGTATCTGCGTGAATCTTGAAATGCATGTGTAAGCGTGTAATTTTTATACACTGAAATATAATTGAATTAGGTTCATAGCTTTTATATTCTACCTTTTCCTTTCTTTCGTACTTTTTCCGTGTGCGTATGGAGAGAACACGAGACTCGAAAGACTTTCATTTGTCGAGGTCTTATTTTTCGTTTTATTCGCATTCTTTCATGGCACATTGATCTGGGGGTACATTTAGTATATCTGGTTCTGCATTGTCTGGATACTTGGGAATAAGCTGTTTGTTCTTCTTCGCGCGCATACATCAACATTCATTAATTTATCAATTTTTAAGTCGTAGAGAAGAAAAAAACACGAAGCTATATGAAACGAATTAGTTAATTGCACGCTGTATTGGAATTGTTCTAGTGTATTACAAGAGGAGCTGCTGTAATTTATAGATAGTTCAGCATGATTATTTTTGTGCTAGTTGTCGAGTTGAAAATGTTCTGACGCCTGCCGGGATATTCGTTTTGATGAGATATAAATTAACATTTTAATTCGAATAGTTTCGAATATTTCTGCTGTATAAGAAATCGGTGAGATTTGTATTGAAGATTCTCTCTCTCTCTCTCCCTTTAGAGCACTTTGGTTAAAATCTTGTTGGTTTTCATGATTGTGTCAAATTCTTGTCGGATTTTAAGATTATAGAGCGAGTGATTGAAAGTTGAATTACACGCACACATACATACGACGAGACACACAAACACACACTATATGTACGGAATAAGATTGTAGAGAGAATGCTCTTATGCTGTTAAAATTGGTACGTGCTTATCCTTTTTTGTCGAAACTAGCAATTAGAACCTCTGTGGATTCGAATATTTTCGTTCCTCTATTTCTCATTACAATTTAAAATAATCTCTGCCGACTTATAATTACTAAATGAATTTCATTTCGACATTACTCAACAGCCACTAGGGCAGTAGCCTAGTTTCTTCAAGATAGGAAAGCCTCCATCTTTACTTTTCTCAGTGAGTACCTCGGGAATTGAGTTTATCGTCACGGGTTAAAAACCATAAGCGAAGTGTGTGGTGTTGGAATTGAAGACTTTGATATATCGTCACTTTGTTTAATGACTTAACTGCTCATATACGAATTGTTCTTTGTCTGTACGCAATTGAATCTAAAGCCAACTAAATAAATTTACAAACGGTATTTCTCAAAACGTCTTATTTGATAAATATGTTGTTTTACAAATAAAAGTGTTATTCTTGAACAACTTCCATTGCTCTATTGAAGGATTAATTTGTCGACGAGACTTAGTTTCAAGAATAATGTTCTTTGTCCCTTATCGTTTTGAATTCCCATTTATCTAAATATACTCGGTGTGATTCTGCAGATGGTGTTATTTTAATCTCGAAGGTAGTTCCTTACAAGACAGCTGCTACAACATAATAATGACCGCCGGTAAATCCGAAAACCTGAAAATGCTCGAACCCGGAAAACCTCCGCCTACAAAGAAAGCTCGAAAGGGCCGAGGGAAAACCACTCTTACTACAACCTCAAACTCAGACGACAACATGGAACAGCAAATCTGGCAAGAATTCCCACAAGACCTCTTTGAAGCCGTAATAGCAAGACTCCCAATCGCAGCATTCTTCCGCTTCCGCTCCGTTTGCCGAACCTGGAACTCATTGCTCAATTCCCAGAGCTTCTCCAACCAATGCTCTCGAGTCAAACAGAGTCAACCATGGTTCTACACAATCACCCACGAGAACGTCAACACAGGAGCAATGTACGATCCATCGTCCAACAAATGGCACCATCCAACGGTCCCCGCTCTGCCAACTAAGCAGATCGTCTTGCCCGTGGCATCTGCCGGCGGCCTCATCTGCTTCCTCGACATCGGCCACCGAAGCTTCTATGTCTGCAACCCTCTAACCAGGTCGTTCAAGGAGCTGCCACCTAGGTCCGTCAAAGTCTGGTCACGCGTGGCTGTCGGTATGACAAAATCGGCCACGTCAGCGTACAAGATTCTCTGGGTTGGCTGCGACGGCGAGTACGAAGTCTACGACTCGGAAAAGAACATGTGGGGCCGGCCCGGGAATATTCCGGGGAATATCAAGATTCCGCTTTCGATCAACTTCCGGTCGCAGGTGGTGTCGGTCGGTAAAACGGTCTACTTGATGCGTTCGGACCCGGAAGGAATACTATCCTACGATATGGAGAATGGGGTTTGGGGGCAGGATGTGATTCCGGTGCCGCCGCACGTGACTGACCAGGTGCTGGCGGAGGGGGGCGGCGGCAGGGTGGTGATGGTGGGGCTGGTGACGAAGAATGCGGCGACGTGCGTGTGCATATGGGAGCTGCAGAGGATGACTATGCTGTGGAAGGAGGTCGACAGAATGCCAAACGTATGGTGCTTGGAGTTTTACGGGAAGCACGTTAGAATGAATTGCCTGGGTAATAAGGGTTTGCTGATGCTGTCTTTGAGATCGAGGCAGATGAATCGGTTGGTTACTTATGATTTGGAGAGCGGCGAGTGGCTGAAAGTGCCGGGGTGTGTGCTCCCGCGCGGGAGGAAGAGGCAGTGGATTGCATGCGGCACCGCCTTTCATCCTTGTTTGACCGCCTTGGCTTAAAAAGTCTTTTTACGCGTCTGCCGATCGATTTTTTTTTTCTTTGTATGGTGGCTGACTATCTGGAGGTAAAAACTAAAGACTTTTTTTTTTCTTTTTTTTTTTTGGGGTATGGTGTATAATAGTGGAATGTTTAAATCTGTATTTCCCAGGAACGAGTTGATGGCTTCTAGTTTTTCTATTTAGCTGGGCTTGTGAAGGATGTATTATCTATTATTAATTATTATTAATATTATTATTATCTAAGTAAGCTCTACTTTTTAATCAAATAATCAGTGTACATTTTTGTCTAAATGGGTTCCATCTTTCTTTCTAGTTAAGCTGGCTTGTGCAGTTGAAACTTAAAAGTTAAATTCAGAGTGATTGTTATATGTTACGGTGAGTGCGATAATCATCAGGACACGATTGTTATTACGATTTACCAACTCCGAAAAATAATTGAGCATATAATATAAAGCACACACAAGCAGTGATTTTTCAGTCTTTTGGCTCACGAACCACCACTAATAATGATTATCACAGTAGAGCAGACTAGAGAAGTCGACTCTAATTTTCGTATCACAATGGCGGAGCAGACATAGAATTAAGTATTACAATAACTAATAATAAACTTGTATTATACTAGGAATGTGCGATTCAAAAGTCTAAACAAACTTCATTGTCGAAGAAAGAAAAGAGTACGGAGGGGTGTTTCGGTAAATAAATTCACAACAAAACTGCACTGTAAGATACTAGATTTCTAAGTTTGGCTTACTGCCTTAAAACAACACATAATGAAAGATCAATAAAAGACAACCACAGTAGCTGTCCAATATTGAAAGAAGATGAACTGAAGTCAAGCCATCCCTCCACTTGTTGCTGTCCTGATTATCTGGAATAAAGCTGTGGATAGATAGAGAGAGAGAGAGAGGGAGACAAACACAGAGTGTTAATTAATTCACACCTAAAATATACAAAACAAAACAAAAGTAAAAGTAAAAACGGAGATAGATGGCTGCTGGTTTTCGATGAAAATCAATCTCTGGGCTTCCTTAATAACTTCAAAGGAAGAGAAAAAAATAAAGAAAGAGTACAGAAAGGAAGTGCTGCAAATTGAATGTTGTAACATCTTCGGACGGGCAACAAGAAATTTGTGCTACTATTTAGGTGACTCGATATATAACAACACAATCCAGCCCACCAAACATCTAAACCACTTCGACTACATTTTTTTAAACGAGTAAATGTTTTCTTTTCAAGTCCAACACAAACATTTAAGGACAAAAAAAATAGCATGCAATACTTCCTTTATTGAAAACCAAAAAGATAAAAAACTAGTTCGACACAAATTAGAGTAAGAACATGTGAAAAAGAAAAACAACAAGAAAAAAAGAGTAAGAACATGTGAAAATAAGCATGTGACCCGGCATAGACAAATTACTAAACGCTAAGATACTTGTAATTGATTAATTGAAATAAAGCTAGTTAGACACAAACCAGAAACTTGTCAAACAAGTACCAATTGTTTAAACTTCCATGAACTAGCTCTATAACTTTTAGTAACGAACTCAACTTCTCCCTCAAAGATTCTGTTTTTTTTTTAGTAACACTTACATTAAGGTTCTGAAAACCAAATATTTTAACGGTCAATAAGCAATTAAATATCAAAATCAAGCAAGTTGAATCAACAAAATGATATGGGATGATGAATTCACGGGGTAAGATGTCGGAGAAAGACTTACATGAACCAATGACGACAAAAATGAAAAATCCAAGCAAGACTGGGCCCACTGGAAAGTCGTTTCCCTTCTTTGTGGTAGTCTCGGGAACAGCACCTCGCTTGGTGATATTCTTCTCAAACCTCTCAACCTTCCTGTCAGCAAGCCTCCTTGAAGTTGTCTGAATATCAGATAAAAGTCACAAATAAGTTGTCTGATAAGAGCATATCCAATACGAGAACAGGAAAAAATGAATTGAATTTGGTGAATTGGATTTCTCCAAATGATTGAAGGTAAATAACTAAGGTCACTACTCAAATGGGATTTAGAGGTTTTCTTCGAGATATTGGAAATGATAAATCAAACTATAAAATAAACACTGTTCTTCCCATTCAATCATATTATCCATTCTATACTTGATCGGATCAACAAGAAGCGCGAGAAGGCATTTCATTACTTCAACTAAAAAAAATACAAAAAGTGAAAAACCTCTTTCTACCCAATGAGGAAATACGACATCAGCATTCTACAAAGAACAAAGAGACGGTATTTTACCTCCTCTTGTTTCTGGAAAGGGGTGTGTTTTCGGAAAATCCAACCCCTTCTGTTTTGTAGACAAGGGCAAATAACACCGAGCACAACTTTTACCATTCGTTAAATTATGATTACACACATCGCTAAATAACTTTTTTTTTAATCCTGATTCACATCATAATGCATAAACATATTTAACAATATACATATACATATATGCTAACATAAAATTTATTCCGAAACATATAAAAAATACAAATATTATTTAATCATTTTAACATAGAAGATCTCCAAAAAACTTATGTAATATTATTGAAAATTTTGTAGATATGATCCTATTTGTTATGTTATATGGGATAAAACATTAAAAGTTTAATACTTTATGATTGTTCATATAATCATTTTCTACATCGATCACCACCGATTAAATTAAAATGAAAAAAAAAATGTTGTTTACCCTTCTAATTTTCTTTATCCATCTTCCAATTAAGCCAACAATAATTTTCCGAAATCTAAAGAATGTTCTATTAAAGATATAACTATTTAAAAAAAAAAAATCAAATTCGTCAAAAACTTTACAAGCAATATATACTACTATGAGATCTACATTGAAGATCCACAAAAATTAAATAAAAACAGAAAGAACATATTATCATCAACCACAAAAATTACAAATAGATTGAAAAACTTCGAACGGGAAGATAAAAATTCACATAGCAAACAAAAAAGGGGTAAAAAGGCAAATAATCGTAAAAATGAGTCAAAATAGGAAGTTTACCATTGTTGCGATGAGATAGGTATCGGAAAATTTGGCCGATGTGTAGGTTGTGAGAATTCCGGCGACGGCGATTGCAATTTGCACACCGATCTCTTAATTTTTCTTTTTCTTTTTCCCTAATTTTCTTCTGCAGAAATGACTGTTGAGGGTATTTATAGTCGCTAAAATCGTAGAGGTGAGGTGAGTTGTGAGTCCGTGGCGAACTCGCCTTGGTCAAAACACGTGTACTGCCGACGTGGCAATCACTGATTGGTCCTATATTTTTGTAGCGGTGACAGAAGAAAATAAGATAAAATAAATACAAATATGATCTAAGAAATCAAGATGGTTGTTTTAGAGTTATTTTTTTACTACACCCGGTGAAAGTTATACTTGATGGATTTTTTCCATTGATTTACGCACACCGATTTGAGTGCGTGCGTATTTATGTGTTTATGAACGGTAAAAATTTACTCGATATATTTCACCAGATATAGCATGGTATAAACCATTGTTTGACTCCGTAATTACCTAAACCACAAAAAAAATTAGAAGTCACAAAGAAATTAAAAAAAAATTAATATTAATCAATATCTTCTTTCTTTGGTATCACTTTATGATTCTTTTATCTCTTGAAATTATTGTTTGTACCAATTTAAGTCGATAAAATTTGTATTTATTGAAATTCGCTACAAAAGTTAAAATTTGCAATTAAATGTTATTGTTTCATTAAATTAGTACCACTCATATTTTTTGTTGGAATTTCATAGATTTAATCCAAGAACTAATTTAAGAAACATAATGCACATCATACTACTTCATCCGTTGCTAAATAGGTGTTGTTTTTCATTTTGGCACAAATTTTAAGAATCTCAATAAATATGTTTTAATTTTAAGAATTTCGATAAATGTGCCTTAATTTTAAGAAAATAAATATTGATAGACCTAAATACCTTTGTTTACTAATTAATGCAGAAATTGTGTTGGAGAATTTCCTGCCGCGAACATATAGTATTCATCTCTACCTGGTGATAAATAAAACAGTCGTAACGTTGTTGATCTCTCTAAAGTTTCAAAAAACGAGCTTTCTAGAGATCCCCAATTGTATAAATTGCTAAGGATCCAATAAGTCCAACATTAATTCCCTCATATGTGTAAATAAATGTATAATTGAAAACTATGTAATTAATGCAGTATTAGAATTTTAAATGACATATATTATAGAACAAACAAACTTCTCAAAAAAAGACAGGTATCATGAAACAGATGGAGTAACTGTGTAGATGTTACATAAATTTATTTAAGAATACATAAAGTCAAAGTTCATTTTCTTAAAAAATTGCACTTAAATACTCAATGCATTTAATGAATCAATATAAAATTTATTAACCCTTTCGTTTCTAATTCAGCTCACTCATGTTAAGACGAACATATATACCTCAAAAGTCAAAACTATACATACATTTATTTACTTTCTAGTGTTTCCTATAACAAAGAGTAACAAACCATGGTTAAACTGAAGATTCAATATCATGGTTAAACATATATATAATGACGAAAGGTTGAAAAATACGAAAACTACAAAACCAATCACGAAAAAAAAGGACGAAATGAATCAAGAACAACTAACGAGTTCGGAAATAATGTGAAATGAGAATAAAAACTGAGAACCGAACCGATACAGTTAAGTACATTTAGTGATCCCGTCGACAATACTTCAAATGTGCGAACGATAAAAAGATTAAGCAATAGCCAATATGTCAATTAACATAAATAACAAAAAAGTATGGCAGTTGAAGGAAAAAAAAAACGGAAAAAAAAAATTAAATAAAGGATAAATCAAAAGCTGGTCCGTAAATACAGCTCTCCCGCCTCTATACCTGTTTCGTCGCCATCGTGCACAAGGTACTCCTTCCATGCAACTCCAAGTTAAACGGCAATTCCAGCATTGCCTTTTGCATGGAGTCGATTGTTTTACAGAAACCCGTGTCGGAGAGAACACTCTGTTCTCTTCTATACCATCGATTATTTCGCTATTGTCGTATATATATATGAGCTACGAGCAAATAAGTTTTTTCGATTTCCATTTGGGCCATGATTTTGAATTTACTAACCTTGACCTTATCCTTAATTTCTCCAAGGAAACTCCACTTCTACGAAATCAAGAAATTACTTCCACTGTATTGGTTTTCGTACTCACATCACAATCAACTGCATTCACAAACTCAACTTCGTCATCACTCTCGACAAACTGAATTTCTTCAATATTCGACATAATTTCAAGAAACTGTAGAGGAGTGGCTGCAGGATCAAGTTCGTGACAACCCTTTGGCGAATTTGTTCCTTCTTGACCGGTCAGCAAATGAGAAGGCACCATATGAGAAAACCGAGACATTTCCCGTTTAGGGATCCGTCGTATTTCACTCGGGTCGAGATGCTGATGGAAAACGGCTTTGAAACCGGCAACTTTAACCAGTGGAACCACGATTGCTCCCATTTCCTCGTCGTAGTCTTCGAGTACTTCGACCATTTCGTATTTGTGTATTACTTCATCTTCGGTAAGCTCGTTCCACTCGGGTGACCAATTCTTGTACAAAGCCCACACATCCCCCTTTCGTGGAAAGATTTGAATAGTCTTAGAAGTGCTTTTCCACGATCTTACATTGTGTGAGAAACAATCTATCGAGTCACAAATTTCATGCCTGTCCACTCGGAATTCTCCGCATGTTTTTGAAGAACCGGTTAGAAACCAACTCATATGGCCCAGTCTACCGTGCGTTAAAGAACTCAGCCAACTCATACTCACCTTGAAGGGATTTAGAGATATGACATTTCGGATCATGGCATAGTGACGTGGCATTCCGTCAACATCGTCGTACACCGCCCACACTTGGTTGTCCCCGAAACATTTTTCTGTTCTGCCCTCATCAAAATTATGAAAATCGGGATCCTCCACATCTACTGATAACATGTGGTCAACAAGTTTCTCGCAGAGCTTGTTCTGATCGGGTAAAGAACAACGTGTCAAACTCGAATCCTTTAAATTTGCAGATTCATTTTCTTCGATCTTTTCAGGAACCTTGTGTTCCTTTAGTTTATTGTTGATTTCCTCACGAGCCTTCTCCATCACGAAATGGTTGACGCCGAAACGGCGTATCCCATCTTCCTTCCTTTTTATTTTCTGCAAATTATCCTGTTCAAGATTTCCACTCTTGCAGTTCATCTGTTTAAGGTTGTTCTCTTTGTTCGTACCACAATCTTCGACCCCTTTTCTCCTCTTGGCAGCATCGGCATGCCCGGAACTTTCCGCATCCATTCTTCTCTTCGAGGCGAGATTTTTCCTCCGCAAAGCTTCCTCTTTTCTTGCAGCAGCTTGTGCCTTCTGCCTCTCCCTTTTGACTTTATCATAAGCCTGCTGGACCATATTCGCAGCTTGAGCAGCAGACTTAGCACCAGTTGATTCGGAGAAAGGAACCCACTGGAAGTTATTATTATTTCTCGAGGCATCAGATCCATGCTTTGTATGTTTTCGCTGCTGTGAATTATCCGTCGGTTTGGAAATCTTGGTGGATGGGGGATCGATTTCGACGGCATAATAAGCCTCGTGGCAATTCGGGCAGAGAAGATTGTGGTTGAGATACATCCTCAGATACTCGTACTGCATCTTACACCTATGACACACTGTCCAAAAAGTACGACGCTCCTTCCTACGAGATGTGTGAGGAACAGAAGAGGGAGGCCTCTTGCTGTTACTATTATTACTACTACCCTTCGGGACCTTCGTCTGTGGAGTTGCTGCTGTGTTTGCAAAGTTGTAAAATCCGTTTTGCATAGGCGGTGAAGGACCTTGATTCGTATTATTCTGATTTCTCCTCGCACCGTACCTTAGATCATATGCTGCTCTTTTTGATTTATCCGAAAGCAAACTCCACGCTTGAGAAACGAGTTGAAATGCACCCTCAGCTCCTATAGATCTGTTTTTATCGGGGTGAAGAAGAAGAGCAAGTTTCCGGTACTGTTTTCTTATTGTCTCGTCGTCAGCTAGAGGAGTCAAACCAAGCACGCCGTACCAGTTCGATTCTCCGTTCGTTTTATCCTCTTCGGCGGAAATATATACCTCGAAAGTCATGACCATTTGGGTGATGCCCTCTAGTTCGGGATACAGATTCTGCGCCTTGAGCGCGAATTTTTTCGCAGCTTTGGCGTCCTTTGCTAGAAACTTTGTCTCTGCGATTTCTTTCGATCTCACAGCCTCATCTCTGTTGCACTCCATCTACACGTCGCCTCTCACTAAAACACTTCCCTCTGCGTACGAGACAACGGTATATAATCAAGAACTACTTCCAAACACCAGAAGAACACGAATAATTCGAAACGGGAGTACGCAAAAATAGCGCAAAAACAGTCATTCCATCCAACATCAGCAAATTTGAAGTAGTGAAATCAATAATTAAAACAGTATAGATATAAGCAATACCGAAAATCGGAAAATCACCGTGAAACAAAAATATGGCGTTTAATAACAAACACCCACTAGCTGACATATATTTTCTCAGCCTGAATCTTGATCAAGCTAAGTATTAGTTCAAGCATCACACCAGCAAAACATAATTGCGTCAAAAAAAAAAAAAAAAACTAATTAAAAACAAAATTACAGCAGCCCAAAACCCAAACGAATTAACAGAACTCAGAAATTAGCAGCCTGAATCAAAATGCTAAAAAAAAAAAAACAGAGTTCACATGTAGGTTAAATCACATTATCGTTGTCGGAAAAACAAAACCCTAGAAAACGATGATCAGTACCATAAAGCAGAGAATACAACCGTAGGGTAGAGAGAGGACTACCTTAATCGAGAGAAATACGTATGGTCACTATTCAATTGAATCGCAGAGCTCCATCACTGGAAAATAAGTTTACTATTTTTCAATTCGCCCCCAAAAATTTCTCCCAATTTTGATTTTTCAGGGAAAAGAAGATATTCTCCGCAGACGATTTTCGCTGCTCTTTGTTTTTCTATTTTTTTCTTTTTTTGGTTTTTTTCTTTTTCTTTTTTTTTTTTTTTTTAAAGGAGGAGGCGCACACACACACTTGAGAATTACGATATGGGCATCTATCTAATTGGGGATAATTTTAACTAACCGTGGTTAATTTTTAATCATGGCATGGCATTGGGAAACTCAACTATGGTTACTATTAACATGAGTTAACTTTTTCTTTTGTTAAATATTTTTATATACTATGGCCCCGTTTGGTTGACAAGATAAGATTAGCCGAGATAAGATTAAATAATCTAATGAGACCCAATTATTTTATTGGAGCTTGAAAGGTCCAACAAAAAAAACTCATTAAAAGGCAAGATAAGCCAAGATAAGACAAGATAAACCATGATTATATAATTTTGGCGGGTCGACCCGGCAAGTTATTGAGGATACCAAACATCAAATTAAGTCCAACTATTTAGTTAATCATGGCTTATCTTGGCAACCAAACGGGGCCTATTAGTATTATGTCAATCATTATCATTGTTTAGCATTGACAGTGCAGCATCATAACCTTAACCTTAATTTGAAAAAACAAAATCATCTTTTATATATATATATATATATATATATATATATATATATATATATATATATATATATATATATATGTATAAAAAGATTACCTTGATAGATTTGTACGGGAACACGAGTTATATTTCTTGCACGCAAGCGGATGATCCAACCACGAAGAGATGGATGCTTGAAGATCAAACCTATAAAATGCTGAGGTTGATCCGATGAAAACCCCTTCGATGCTCAACTCAGATGCTAGTACAGAGAATATGGTAGAGAGCACGAAATTCTATAATAGATTCGTCGGAACATACAATGGGGTCGATGTAATATTTATATTAATCAGTGGTTGAATCCTAATTAGAGCATAATTCTAATTCAACTTAGAATATAATATAAGGGCAATTTGACAAAAACCATGAAGTTCCTTATTATGATAATCCCAAATTTTAAATTTATATAATAAAATCATTAGATGTAGATTACCAAAATTTACCCATATATATTTAGTGAATTTGATTTCATTGTTTATTATATATTCTTATAATTCTATTTTATTTTTTCTTTTCAGTTTTTTATTTTAAATTAGTTTTTTATATATATTTTCGTTTTTTTCATTTTGATTTAAAATAAATAAATTTTCTTTTCTCTTTTTTTTTTTAAATAAAAATGATTTTTTGGGTATCAAAATCCATTATATAATAATTATTTTTTACTTTCAGTTTTTTTTTTTAAGTTTTTTATAATTTTTTCCCCACTAGACTTGCATCGAAATTGAAATTCACTATATACAATTTAAAAAATAAGTTTCATATGCAATAATATCTTAATATTGAATCTTGGTCCATTATAATTTCAAGAGCAAATAATTTGTTTATGAGTGTCAATTATTTTGCCATTTTGGAAGCTTATTCTTTGCAATAAATTTTATTATTTCAAAAAGAAGAGTTAGTACTTTTTTTTTCATGGTCTTGACCTTGGAAAATTCTAGATAACTTTTTATACATGATAAAGATAAGTATATTCACATTTGCCATTTGCCATTTGATAGATATATCTTCCAATAAATAAATATACTAGAAATTAGTTAAATTTTAACTAACTTTGGTTGAGCAATAAACTTGTGGAAGCAACATTAGAATCCCAGTTTTTCACGTCATACACTCTTCAACTAAATGACATTTTCCTAATTTACGTCATGTAACAGATTATCTAGTGGTTGGAGTAAGTGAGTTTGCGTTAATTGATTCGGGTTTGAATTTCCTTGTTAATGGTCGTGAGGTCGAGTTTGTCACACATGATTAGTCTAGTTAGTTTACATCTGTCATATAGTTTGCAAGCTGTTATACGAGAGTGTATGTTTATCCTCGTTCATTAAAATAAAAAAAATAGTGTCCCAATTTGTCATTAATATGTTTCTTGATTTAACACTAACTTGCATTTTTTTCCTATACGATGCATGGGATAACATTTTAAAAGTGAAAATAAAATAAAATGACCAATTTAATACATAACTTAATAACAAAAAAAAAAAAGTATTACACTAACATAGTAATTAAGGAATTTAGTACTATTCATACCTTATGGCTTATACAACATTATGTTTGGATTTTTAATCGGAAATCGAAATTTCGAATACGGTAATCATCAAAAAAAGAAATTTCAAATACGGTGTTTCACACTAAATCAGAGAAAGAAATGTGGTGTTGAAATTAAATATATAAGAGATTATAGTTATTTAGTTCCGCTCCAAGTAACATCAGTCGATATGTCCGAGTGGTTAAGGAGACAGACTTGAAATCTGTTGGGCTTCGCCCGCGCAGGTTCGGTCGACCTAGACGATCCAGTGTAAGTTTGTTTCTCCCTTCTTTTTTCTCTCTGATTTCTTTTTCCTAGTATAATTTTAATTAATTTATAATAACCTTTTTATATTTAAAATTTAAACTAACCTAAAGAATCCATACTCCAAAAACCTAATGTAAATTATACACTATATTCAAATTATAACTTTGGTTTATCAAGTTTCTGATATTGGAAAAACAATGTTATAATTTAAACAACTAAGAAAATATTTAAAAAAAAATACATTAGTGTACTCTATACTGAATATTTTTAAAATAATTACATTAATATTGGAAATTAACTTTATATTTATTACTAATTATAATTAGAAGTTAATTATTGTTCTATTAATTAATTTAATATTCGAATAGTATAACTGCGCCATTCAAAACTCAACTTTTTTTTTGAAATTAACATATATCAAAAAAGTTTTTATAATTATAAATATTTATAATATGGGATTTGAATTGCAAATTCAAACTATTAATTTAAGCGATAAAAAAAAAATTATAGTTGTGTAAAATATATAACATCGTTGGAGTAGGTTGTTGAAAATGGTGTTTTACAACTTTATTCACTTCTTATATTACAGGTATGCAGTATAAACGCCAAATGTTAACTCCATTATTACGTTCAATGTACAGTTAGGCATCACTAAAGATCTGAGTTTGAATCTTAGTTTTAGTTGGTAGATTAAGAAAGCGCGAATTGAATCACCGAGTTTGAACCCATTTACAAGTTGTTGCAGCTTATGCCTTGCGTAGTTTACATATTTTCTGCAATTCGCGAGTATTGCACGATAATAAAAATTTAGTCAATGGGCAATATGTGAGTTGTGTGGGGCTTCCTTTTATTTCAAGAAAAAAAAAACACAATGTTGATCTATTTGAATTTCTTTAAAAGGAATAAGAAAAAGTATCGTTTTAGGTTTAATAAATTTTCATATTTCAATATTTGAGAAATATATTTCTTTTAATAGTATAATTCAAAAAAATTGCACACCACACAAAAATTCAAAATCGAAAAAAGATTTTGAAGTTAAAAATCTACTTGTGAATTTAAGATTACTAAGCATAGGACTTACTAGACATGTTCATGGTTCATGTTTCTCGGTCATATCCAGTCTCGATTGGACTCATTCATTTCGTGGTTGACGGGCTTGTTAGCCGACTCAATTGGATCTATAATCCAAAATCGAAACCGAACTGTATTTTAAAACTCAATTAAGTGTCCATATATAGTGGACTCGTGAACACTTGAGTTTTCTACCGTATATTGGTCCGAATTTTCGCCTCAGTTTTCCGGCCAATAGTGGTGTTTCTTGGAGCCATAGCTTTCTCTCCACCGGTCAGAATTCGATGGGTTACCTGCCATTGGATTGCTCTCGTCAAGCTCTTTCTTTTGATGGTAATGTCATACATTTTGGAGCTATGGATATGTTCCTATGGTCTTTTAATAATGCACGTCTATTTCGACGACGACGATTCTTCCGGCCCACAATAGTGTTTATTGGAGTCAACTACATGCTACACATTGCTATAGTCATGTGTAGTAACTTATAGTGACATAATACTATATGCATGTGTTGGTGTGTTTTGATCTGTATTTGTTGGTTACTAATTGATGTATAATATAATTTTTAAATTGTGAATTTTGTTTTTGATGTTGGTGAATTTTTTTTGGTATAAATTTGTGATGATATTATGTGTGTACATAATTAATCGACCATAATTTATGGGCAAAAAGAAAGAACATAACTATAAATAACAATCATTTGTACGAGAAAAAAAATTCAAAAAATTAATAATAAAAAGAATTATTTTGTAGTAGTTTCACTTTCACAGGGTATCTCAAATAGGCCCCAAAAAAAATGAGTAAAACACAATGAACAAAGACCAGAATACCCTCAATTGTATATGCCCAACACATATCTTATCAATTTCAGCAAACATAATTCATTTCTCAGAAGATAGGAATTATCATACAGTCTACAATTCATATACATATTTAAAAGCTCAAAAAAAAAAAAAAAAAAAAAAAAATCTCTTTCAAGAGAGAGAACATGCAGCAACATATAATAGATGTTCCTAGCAAACCAGCAAGAAAAAAAAAAAAAACAAGGCTAATGAAATGTATCACAGTTCATTCTTCAATAAATCCACATGTTCGTAGAATCCCTCGAACGAGAAAAGTAGTATCCACAGTTCCCCAACTGGAGTACGTCAATTTGAACCGGTACGGAAACCAAACAGCAAACCTGCTGCTTTTAAGTCCTTCGCACCAGCTCGTATCTAAATTGTCGTCACAAAAGCTTCCACGCTGCAATGCAAGGGATCAACAAAATAAATTAATAAATAAATAAAGAATTAAACGTTCTAAGCGCTAACCACGGATGAAGGAAACTATAAAGAGACAAAGTAAAAGGTACAAATAGGGAAAAATTTCAAGATCTCGAGCAAGCGTACATTATCGATTTGAATTGAGATCCCTTTTACAATCTCAGCAAATGAAAGCCGTTTAGAAGCTCTTTAAAATATCTTACAAAATGTTTCAAGAACATTAAAAAATACCCCGGAAATAAGCTATTGGCAAAGAGCACGGACCTCCCGACTTAATTTTTTCTTTTCAAAAAATGTAGTATGATTAATACAAATTTTCTTACTAATTACCATTACTAACACACTGCAAAGCCTTATCATCCAATGCTACAAGCTCCAAAAACACCATATAAGATATTAGTAGCCTATGCGTCGTTGATTAAATTTCATCTGCGCTCGGCAAACTACAAAAAGCTAATAATGCATTCAATATTGTCTATCCGGTGATAATGAGAATCTTTTAACCACCCAAAAATAAAAATAAAACGAAATGTTTGGTCAACCATAAACCAATAGGCCTGCCCTGTAATAACGCAGCTAGAAAACTCAATGTGTGTATAATAAGAAGAATTAGCTACAACTTTTGTCGGGTAAATTACCGCCACCCCCACTCCCTGAGATAAGTTTAGATTATGAAACAACTCCTCGTGTTTGGGTAATTACATTCACCTCTCAACTATGAATTTTCTTACATGTAGCCTAATTCAATATAATCTTCTAAATTACGTGGAATCTTCTCTAGTTTGTACTCATTTTATGCAAAAATACAGTTTTGATACACCATAATCTGATATTTATAAGCCAAGACCATATATTATGATCATCTTGTTTCAAAGTATGAAACTCGAATGATTGTAAAACGGGTACTGGAGAATATTCCACATAATTGAGAAGATTCCACTAAATTTGACTGTAAGCGTGGATGTGTATGAAGATTCATAGCTTAGGGGTGTTTCTAATCACCCAAACATGATGAGTTTTTTTGTAATTACTTTTGTATTATCATGTAAGAATTAAAAAAATGGGAAAAAAAAAAAAGGATCTTGAAAGGCAAATCTAAACGAAGGTAAGAATTGATCATCATGTAAGAAAACCCAAGATTTAAATGCCAAGAATTGAGCAAAAACAACAAATAAAACTGCAGGATGAAATCAAGGGCAAATCAAGAACAGCACAAAAAACACATATCAATCCTCAATACATATAAACAGAGCAAACAAATTAACAATTAAACAATCACCAAAGCAGATAACACAAAACCCTAATTTGAAAAAGAAAAAAAATCGAATCTTGAATCTTGGAGAAGAAATCTTACAAGGAAAATCTTTCCTGGGCGGAGAAGGGGAATAATTATGACAAAAAATGGATCTCCCAATCATCGAAACGCTCGAAACTATGCCGACAAAGTACAAGAAAACGACCAATCCAAGAACCCACGGCATCAAAATAAAACCAAGGAAAAAAGTCACCGATCCACACAGCATCAGGGATAACGAAACCCCAAGCAGCAGGGAAGCAAAACCCGCCGGAGTTATCTGCTGAAAAGACGGCCCCACCACCTCCCTACCCCGCCGTTGGATCGCCGGAGTTTGATCGGAAAAATCAATCGACAAGGGAGGCGATCGCATAATATTCAAAACTAGAGCTGATAGCTCGTAGAATATCTTGGATGACTGCTGGTAATCCTGATGATTATTTTGCTGCTGCCTTCCCATCATATTTTTCTTTTTTTTAATTTGGTTTTTCCGATAAATTTTTTCGTGTATTTTTTTTCAAGATAGTCCCCTTAATAGAGAGATTTGATTTTGTTATTAGTAGATAAATTTAGAGGTGGAGAATTGAACGGAAATCGAGGTAAACGGATAAACTTTGTTTTATGCACAACTGCGTTTTCCTCTTCTGCAAAGGACTTTCTTCATTCAATGGATATACTACATGGTATTTATCCCCTTTTTTATATTTAATTATTATAGGTTAAATTCCACTTTTCCTCCTTTACTTTGGTTTGATATCACTTTAACTCCTCATACTCTCGATTGTATCGATTTGCCCTCATGTACTTGAAAATTTGTCTTAATGTGACCCTCACTGTTAGTTTTTAGACCTTTCTATCGTTTGATCTAAGTTTGAAAATTACAAAAAAAAAAAACCATCTCTCCTAGTTTAAATAATTATTTAAAAAAATTAAGAAAATAAATAATAAGTTGTGGTTGCCGTTGTGGACTATGCTTTCTCATTGTCTTGAATTTTTATTAACTTTTCTTTTTTTTTTTTTATTGTTTTTTGTTTTTTAATAATTATTTAAACTTAGCGGGGGAGGTTTTTGTAATTTTAGAGCGTAGGCGCCCCACGGTGTTATGGTCAAATGTGTGTCACTTAACAATGAGGGCACACTGCGACACATTTTCACGTGTGGGGGGCGAATCGAGGCACTCGATAGTGGTAAAGTAATATTTAGCCAAAGTACACTGGTGGGAAATAGAATTTACCCCCAATTATATATATATATATATATATATATATATATATATATATATATATATATATATATATATATATATATATATATATATATATATATATATATATATTGATGATGCTAAAAGATAGCTCACCTAGGATAATGTAGAAAACGAGCTGGGAGAGCAAAGCTGATCAGTAGCTAGTCAATTCGATGCTCCTGAGGTCCCTGCGAAAATAGCACACGTGAACTAAGCCGGGGGTTGATCCGGCGGAAACCCCTCCGACGCTCAAGTCAGATGTACGGATCGTAGGGAGAGTAGAGAGAATAAATTCGTGGTGGATTATCAATAATGAGAACGTACCTTTACAAATGAGTAAAACACCTATTTATATCTCGGTGATTGGATTGGGCTTACTTTGTTGGGCCCAAGCCTTACTTTGAAGGTATTTGGGCTTTCGCGTAGTGGGCCTAATTTGTAGATATATTTGAGGGCCCATTGGGCCGGCCCATTTAGGTATATCATTAAGCCCCCCAACTCTCGATTCGAGATGGGGACTTGTGTTGAGGAATCCGGGTCGTGTCGAGAGTTAATTTCGTCGGGGATTGAATTGTTTCCGTTGGCGGTGAATTAATTTCTTAATTTAAATAAGGGATAATTGTATTTATTTGGCAGCGTGGTATATATTTAAGGGTTTTAAATAATATACCAGGGCCAAATAAATAGACTTCTTGTGCGGTAGAAAGAGATAAACTTCCTCTCCTGCGTAATAAGTATGGGTATGTATCTTTTATTCTAAGTCTTCTTCTGTGATATTCTTCTCTTGAAAATTTTCTTTTTTGTGGTAGAGTAGAAATTTTTTGTTTCTTGATTATTCTCGAGCAGAAAAT